>JAAEAF010013488.1:0-110906 GCA_011037195.1 Triatoma infestans | reverse complement strand
GAGCAGGTTCAAGTAAGTAAGCGGGTGGATACCGCGATTGTAACAATGGAACCTCAGGTATCCAAGGAGCAAGCTCCTGGTGGGGGTGAAGCTGGCAGCAGGCCTATTACTAGCGGTGGCGGGGAGGCTCCCGCTCATCCTTCTGGTGCGGCAGGGAAAGAGGAGGCACCGGGTCGGAAAAGGAGCGGGAGGAAGAGGACGTTACCGCCACCGCCCCCAGGGCAACCGGGGGCGATAGATGACCCTCTGAGGAGAGGCCTCAGTGGTGCAGGCGTTCGATGGTATCTCCGCGCGCTTGCTGGGGGCATGACCCCCCAGGAAGCAAGAGCGGAGGCTGAGAAGCACAGAGCACAGCGGGGGAGCAGTAGCCCACCTCAGCGTGCTCATGGTAAGCGGGAGAGATATATAACACCTCCCGAAAGGAAAGATATTAAAAGAAGAAGGGTGGTACCTTCTGGTAGTACACATCCCGGGACTTCCTCGGGGGCCAACCCAGGCCTTTGCCGACCTGGCACCAGCTATGCTGGTGCAGTACAGGCGGTGAGGGTTGGGGTGATGCCTCGACGTTTCCCGGATGTGATACTCAGTGCTGAGGAGTTATCAGGAGGATGCTATTGTGGAGGAAATAGCCCTTGGATGGGAGCATAAGCTCCAATTTGAGGGCATACATTTTCGTCCAGGGATGCTGTGGCTAGATTGCTTTGATCAGCACACGGCGGACTGGCTGCAGAGCAGGGTATCAACCCTGAGTACTTGGACGGGAGGGGAGTTGATGGCGTGCTCGGGAGAGGATTTCCCGAAGATGCACACCATCACTACCTTCTTTCCAAGGAGTGCGGAGAAGGGCATCAAGAAGGTCTTGGCCTTGGTGGATGCCCAGAACGTGGGAGTAAACACGAAGATCTGGAAGATCCTCGTGTGTAAAGAGGAGAATGGAGGCCTCTTGATGACCGCCGCGATCGACGATCAGTCGTTTGAGGCGGTCAGGAGGGGAGGAGGAACCATCCGATTTCGGTTTGGGAAGCTCCCCATTAGAGGCTGGAAGAAGCTGGAGGGGGAAGGGGATGATAAGGAGCAGCAAGCTCGTTTGTCCTCTACTCCAGTAGAGGAGCCGCCGAGGGAGAGTTCATCCCCGGGGCTCGAGTACGATTCTCAGCGACGGGAGAGCCTGGGAGACATGGGAGCAATGGATCTCTCAGCCCTCCGGGCAAGCCTCTCGGTCGAGGAGGAGGAGAAGCTCCTGGGGGAGGAGGGGGGTGCTCCCCCCACCCTTCCATGAGCAAGTACCCTTCGGGAATGAGTACCGGGGTAGCCCAGGTGAACCTACACCATGCAAAGGGGGCATCGGCCACCATTGCGAGGTTGTTCGCCAAAAGGCTACTTAGCCTGGTGCTGATTCAGGAGCCGTGGACAGTCAAAGGACGGATTTGTGGACTGTCAGGTAAGTACAGTAAGGTAGTATGGGATGCTAAAAGTGAAAATCCTAGGGCCTGCACCCTGATCAGAAATAATATTAATTACACATGTTTTTCAGAATTTACGACGCGGGATCTGGTATCCATTTTGGCCCACTTGAATTATGGAGGTAACAACCGCGCCGTTGTGATAGCATCCAGTTACTTCGCTGGGGACAGGGATGTACCGCCGGCGGAGGTTCAGAGGTTGGTAGAATACTGCCGGGAGCGGAAGCTGCCTTTCCTCATTGGATGCGATGCGAACGCCCACAACAGAGGGTGGGGGAGCAGAAGTAACAACAGAAGAGGTGAGTACCTTTTAGAGTTTATCCTCCAATATAACCTAGATATTTTTAACGTCGGGGCGTCACCTACGTTCGTAACTAGGGCTAGGCAGGAGGTTCTGGATATTACCTTTGGTAGTCCTAGCATCGGGCAGTTTGTCGGGAGCTGGGAAGTCTCGGATGAGCCTTCCCTTTCAGATCATCGAATTATTACATTCAGTCTGGAGGGGTTTGGCGATGGGGGGGCAGAGTGGAGAAACCCCAGACGTACGAATTGGGAGGAATTTGTTACCAATTTGAGCTGCGCTCTAAATCGTACAGGCACTGCGAGGGCGCCGCAGTGTCGTTTGGAGCTGGAGCATAGGGTAGAGGAACTGAATGAGGCGCTGGTAGGCGCCTTTGAAGACAGTTGCCCCGTGAGTAGACTCCGGGGCTGTAGGGACGTCCCCTGGTGGAGCAGAGAGCTGTCAAATCTAAGATCCAAAGTGCGCAAGCTCTTCAATAGGGCCAAGCGCACTGGGGATTGGCAGAGCTACACGCGGGCGCTTACTACCTACAACAAGGAGATTAGAAAAGCTAAAAGAACTAGTTACAGGAAATTCTGTGAGGACATCAGCTCCGCACCCGTGGCAGCCAGATTGCATAGGGCAATGGCCAAACACGGTGTTGGAGCATTGATGTCACTCAAAAGACCTGATGGCAGCTATACGCAGGATGGGGAGCAACGTGCTCTTCTCCTGCTGGAGACCCATTTTCCGGGGAGTCTGCCACCAGAGGATGGTACTGACACGATAGGGCCCAGCAGACCGGTAAGGGATGACTGGGAGGTGGCCAGAACCATCTGCACGTCACTAAGAATAGAATGGGCAATAAATAAGTTTCAGCCCTTCAAGTCGCCTGGTGTGGATGAGGTTTTCCCGGCCCTCCTACAAAAGGGCCTAAGGGAGGTTCTTCCACACTTGGTTAAGATCTTTCGGAGCAGTTTGGCACTCGGGTATATACCGAGGCCGTGGAGAAGGGCTAGGGTTGTCTTTATCCCCAAGGTTGGGAAAAGGGATGCCACCTTGCCCAAATCCTTCAGGCCTATCTGCCTTACGTCTTTTCTTTTAAAGACTATGGAGAAGGCCGTGGATAATTATATCAGGACAGGTGTTCTGGAGAGGGTGCCCTTGCACCCCTGTCAGCACGCATATCGAGCGGGAAGGTCGACGGATACCGCTCTATATCGGCTGACAGATGTAATCCAGAGGACCCTAGATGTTAAGGAAACGGCCATCTGTGCCTTTTTGGACATAGAAGGCGCGTTTGACAATACTTCCCATGAGGCGGTTGGCAGAGCCCTTGTTAGAAGGGGGGGGGATGGAACAACCGCCAGGTGGATGATGGAAATGTTGTCTACAAGAACGGTAGAAACTGTGGTGGGCTCACGGACCATCCGCTCCCGCACTACTCGTGGCTGTCCGCAAGGGGGGGTTTTGTCACCACTAATGTGGAGCCTGGTGGTGGATGAGCTCCTCTACAAACTGACGGACGTCGGCATTGCCTGTCAGGGATATGCTGACGACGTCGTCATTATTGCTAGAGGAAAGTTTGAAGAAACCCTATGTGACATAATACAGAGGGGTCTAGATATCACTAGCGAGTGGTGTGTCTCAGTGGGGTTGAAGGTTAATCCAACGAAAACCACTGTGATACCCTTCACTAGGAAAAGAACACTCCCACGCCTGAAAAATATCCGGCTAGCCGGAGAAGAAGTAGGGTGGGAAAAGGAGGTTAAGTACCTAGGGGTGACTTTTGATAGTAAACTCCTATGGAAGAAACACATTGAATCAACTGTTAATAAGGCCACTGGCGCCCTCATGATATGTAGGAGGATGGCGGGCAAATCCTGGGGATGCCCCCCGAGAATCCTACGGTGGATGTACACCATGATGGTGAGACCAGTTATCACCTATGGCGCGGTGGCTTGGTTTGGAAAGATCAAAGAAGTATCGGTCAGGAGAACTCTTGACAAGGTACAGCGGCTCGCATGCTTGTGCATGACGGGGGCTATGAGGACTTGCCCCACCGCCGGGATGGAGGTTATCCTCAATCTGTCACCTTTGCACCTCGTGGTGGAAAGGGCGGCGAAGGGGGCCCTTTTTAGGATCTCTAGGGGTGGTGCAGGAGGGGAGGGATGGCTGGGGGTTAGAGAGTTGGTATTCTCACCTTTGGGCTCCCTCATCTGGCACCTCCCTAGGGATGGTATGGTTAAGAAGTATAGCTTCACAAAAAATTTTTCGTCGAAGCTGGGCACCAAAAGTGAGTGGAGCGAAGGATCCGCTCTGTTGGGCATTAAGGAACATGCCATTAAATGGTATACGGATGGGTCGAAGACCCTCGAGGGGACTGGGGCAGGGGTGGTTGGTCCAAGGATCAAACACTCGGAACCCATGGGTAAATTTCCCAGCATCTTTCAGGCGGAGATATACGCTATTGGAAGATGCGTTCAATTTAACCTCGATAGGGGATATAGGAATCGGGAGATTGTAATCCTTTCCGATAGCCAAGCAGCCATCAGAGCTCTGGGTGCACCAGTTATTAACTCTAAAATGGTTTGGGAATGCCTAGATAAACTAAACGATCTGGGCAGTAGGAACAAAGTCGCACTTTGGTGGGTGCCGGGGCATGTTGGCATTGAAGGGAATGAGACGGCCGACGCCCTGGCCAAGATAGGCGCTATGACACCACTTTTGGGGCCGGAACCTTTTTGTGGGATTAGCGACCAGTGTCTGTTAGAGGAACTTAAGAAGGAAGAGGAGACGAAGAGATCTCAACTCTGGTACTCCCTCCCCAGGTTGCGGCAGGCCAAGATCTGCTTGGGAAATTATAACCAACGGAGGTCGGAGGCCTGCATTGGATTGAGTAAGAACAAGCTCCGCGTACTTACGGGTTTCCTCACGGGGCATTGCCGACTTAGAGGACACCTGGCGAAGCTGGGCTTGGAAAGTGACAGCTCATGCAGATTCTGTGGGGAGTTGGAGGAAACTCCAATACATCTCCTAACAGACTGCGAGGCTGCCACTCAGAGAAGATTCAGGAACCTGGGTAGCTACCAGGTGGAGGAGGGGGATATAACCTCTCTAGAGCCCGTCAGGGTATTAGGATTCCTCAGGGACCTTAACCTGATGGAGATATTGTAGAACGCATGTTCAATTGGGCATCCGTTCGGGTGCTATGGGCAAGCCTGTGGCACCCAGGGGGCATAGCACAATAGACCTGCTCAGGGTCGCAGTGCGTGGACCTCCCGCTTGAAAAAAAAAAAAAAAAAAAAAAAAAAAAAAAAAAAAAAAAAAAAAAAAAAAGGCCAGATTAAAGAAAATGGAGTTGAACTGTTGGTTTAATTCAATTTGGGTCACTATCGGAGTGGAGAAAAAGTTTTGCATTTTTTCATTGTTGTTGCGGATAATCTGAATGTCATGATTGAACTCTTCGATTACCTTTTTGTTTACCGCCATCTGATTTTTTAGGTTATTCTCGAGGTGGTAACTGTTACGCTCGATTGTGTTTATAACTTTGCCGTACCGTTCCTTGTCGTCGCTGTCGATATTTCCGGTTAGCCAAGATATGGCTTTACCCAGGCCGTTAATGAGTCCACGTTTAGTTCTGGATTTGTTAAGGGTTAAATGATCTAGTTTATTACGAAGGTAGTAATAATATTTAAAGAGTGATTTTATTTGATTCGTCTTGTTGAGTTGGTACGTAGTGCTGATAACGTTAAAGGTCTTATCTAACTCTATGTCAATTAGTTGTACGTCAGCGATATGAATGAAAGTATAGTATCTGTCTATGACGTAAGCTTTGTTAAGTGCAATGGGCAAAATTCCAGGTCCGTGAGTCAGGTCAGTTATCTCTGTGCTGATGACTACATTCCCCATTGTCAGCAGTTGCAGTATGTGTGTAATTGCTAGATTCCCCATTGTCAGCAGATGGGATGTGTGAGTCATTGCATGCATTTGCGTCTGTAACAGAGACAGTTTGCTGTGTGAATTTTCTTGGCCTTTTTAATAAGTTAGGGTGTATCTTAAAGGATTTCCTTTGGGTAGTGACTAATTTGGTTTTTCGGGAATAGTTCCCTCTTTTAAATTCTGGCTTGGCTTTGCCATATTGCTTGTCACGTATGTAAACTTCGCCTTCCGGAATTTCTATATTTTCTCTGGTCTGGTTTAGTCTGTTTGTCCGCGTTTCTTTTTCTTTTTCGATAATTTCTTTAATAGCGCGAGCTACCAATTCCCTGTCTTCGTGATATTCTTTGACCTTTTGCTCTAAAATCAGCTCGTGCGCGTACGTGGTCGTTTGCAGTCCAAAGGTCATGTCATTGGGTGTCATTTTTAAGTTGGAAACTATGGCATTATTGCAAGCTATTAGTCCTAGTCTTAGAATTTTATTGAGGGGGTAGTCTTTTCCGTGTTTTATTATGTTCATGATTTCAATTAGTGTTGAATGGGCTCGGTTTATTAGTCCGTTGGAGTCTGAATGGTTTGAGGTAGTAAAGTGGGTGTCTATGTTATTGTATTTTAGAAAGTTTTCAACTAGTCCGTTTTTATATTCTGATCCGTTGTCAAATTGAATTGTCTTAGGGCAAGGGAATAGACTTAAGTAGTGTTCTAAAGAAGTGACGATTTCGTTGGCAGAGGAGGTTCTAATTAGATAACCGTATAGTTTTTTGGAAAAACAGTCTATGAGTGTAAAGATTTGCTTGCCGTTGTAGTGTAGTATGTCTCCTTGTAGTCTCTCGAAAGGTTTGGAAGGAGTAGGGGTAATTTCATAAATTTGTCGTATCGGTCTACGCTCGTATTTTACCTCTTCAGAGGGCGCAATTGTTAACTGTCTTTGTCATTAGTTCTAACATCTTTGGCCAGTAGTATCGCTGAGATAAGTTGTTGTAAACCTCATGAATACCTCTATGTGCGGTCTTGCCTACATGTCGGTTTAGGATTATTTCTTCCTATTCTGAGGTGTCAGTTACGTCAAGTCTTTTGGTATAGTACCGTTTGAGTTTAACCGTAGGAAATTTTTCTTTTACTATGTCTGCTAGGTGGACAAAGATTTGGTCGTAGATTTGTTCGTCAATTGAGTTTTCGATAGGGGGTGAGCATAGGACGCCGTATGTGTGGTTAGGTTGTAAGTACTCTAGGCAGTATTCTTCAATGTCGTTAGAGTATGGGTACCTAGTGTACCAGTTGTACCGAGTTTTGTTAAAAGTTCTGTCGATTGGAATTTTCGTCTCTGGGTTGCCTCGGGTCAGAACAATTTGAAATTTTTCCACGTTAATACAGCGGGTTTTGTCGTCTATTATTTTAACTTGGGTGTTAGAGGATTCTTGAGAGTGTTGAGTTTGTAGGCTTTCATTGTCGTCTTCAGCGGTAATGTTTTCATTGTCGTCTTCGGCTGTAATGTTTTCATTGTCGTTTTCGGCTGTAATGTTTAGGGCTCTGGCTAGGTCTTCTAGGATGTCGTCGCATTCTCAGGCGAAGGGGCAGAGAGGAATTCGTCTAGGACTTCGTCTGGATTTGGACTTAGGGAAGAGGTTTCTACTGCATTTACGTTCTGTTCTTCTGGTGGATTTCGTGATAGGGCGTCTGCTACTACGTTACTTTTTCCTTGTACGTACTTAACGTCGAAGTCGAAGTCTGCCAGCTGTAGTTTCCATCGGTTAGTTTAGAGTTCGGTTCTTTCAAGTTATGTAGCCATTGTAGTGGTCTATGGTCAGTCTGTATAGTAAATTTACGTCCGTATATATAGGGTCTAAAATGTTTACACGCCCAAACGATGGCTAACAGTTCTTTTTCTGTTGTGGAGTAATTCTCTTCCTGTTTGTTTAAAGTGCGGGAGGCAAAGGAAATAGGGAGGTCTTTTCCGTCAATGTTCTGGGATAGGACTGCTCCTATGCGTAATTGGAGGCGTCCATGGTGAGGATAAATGGTTTCTCAAAGTTGGGCAGTTGTAGGATGGGACTGTTTTGCAGAAGGGATTTTAAAGTGTCAAAGGCTTGTCTGTAGCTGTCGTCAATTACTATGTCTCTGTCCTTTCGTAGTGAGAGTGTCAAAGGTCTGGCTATCTTGGCGTAATTCTTAATCATCTTCCTGTAGTAGCCCGTGAGACCGAGGAATTGCTTGATTTGTTTTTGTGTCTTAGGAAGTGGGAACTTGCCAATAGCGTCTAGTTTGGCCTGGTTAGGTTGTATGCCTTTGTCGGAGATGATGTGTCCGAGAAAGAGAAGTTCTCGTTTGGAGAATTCTGTCTTGTCAAGTTGAATGGTTAAATTATGTTGTCTCAGTTTGTCAAAAACCGCCTTGAGGTGTTTTATATGCTCGTCCAGGCTGTCTGAGAAAATGATAATGTCCTCCATGTATACAAGTACGTTAGGGAGTCTAGAAAAGATGGAATTCATTGCCCTTTGAAAAGTGGGGGATGCGTTCTTAAGTCCGAAGGGCATGCGTAAAAATTCGTAATGTCCGGTCTCAGTAGAGAATGCGGTCTTGGGAACTGATTCGGGGTCCATTTCAACTTGGTGGAACCCTGAAGCTAAGTCGATGGCTGAGAAGTAAGTCGCGCGTCTTATTTTACCGAATAAGTCTTCAATGTTAGGAAGGGGAAATTTGTCCTCGATCGTCTTGTTGTTGAGTTTACGGTAGTCTATAACCACACGTATTTTCTTTTTTCCTGAGGCGTCTGGTTTTTTTGGTACTACCCAAATTGGGCTATTGCCGGGGGAGTTAGAGTGTTGTATTACTTTGTTTTCTAGTAGTTTGTCGATCTCCGTTTGTACGTCTTTTCGATAGACTTCCGGATATCTGTAGTTTCGTGTGTAGACCGGTTGGTCATCCGTCGTTACTATTTTGTGCTTTAGTAAGTCAGTACAGCTTAGTCTGTCATGTTCTCTTTTAACTATTTGGGGGTAGTTCCTTAATAATCCTATTATTTTATTTTTTTCTTCTGAGTTCATGTGCTCAGTTCTAATTAAGTGAGGGATTTCATTTTTTATTTCTCTTAACCTAGTATCCCCAGACATGTCGGGACAATTGGTCACCACTATGTCTGGTATCTTAGTACAAACCTCTTGCGGTTCGTCGACGTCCATGGGTTCAGGGCAAATGGCCATGACCTCCTTGGACTCAACTTCGCACAAGATTTTATTATTATTAATGCTATAAAGGCCTTCTTTTACCGTGACCTTATCGTTTATTTTTATATTCTCATTAATTAATCCATATTTTAATTCTTTATTCTTAACGGGTAATTCTATGAAGTTAATTCCCTGTTCCAAATTTATTATGTTCGAATTGTTTTCAGGGATCTCAAGAGTAAATTTTAAGGGGATTGTCCCCTGGGGGTAAGAAAGGATATTCTTATTTAAATCTATGCTCATTCCGAGTGCCTGCATAGTTTTGCGGCCTAACAATATGTCGTATTTGTCCGAAAAGGGGAATACATGGAATTTAGTTTCTAAGTTTGCGTGGAATGTGTCTTGAATGTTGAAGGTGCAGGATTGTTCACCATTCTTGTTTCCCGCGGGTGTAGTTATTATGAATGGGTCGTTGGATAATGCTACGTCAGTAGGGACAACGTTAGGGTTTATGTAGTTTTCCGCTGATCCGGTGTCGATAAGCCATTTTACTCCGTATCGGTCTTCAAAGTGTGGGAGAGACTTGTCTACTAGGTCCCGGGACTTGCCTTCTTGGCTCCCGTGGCCAACGTCTAAAAAATGATCGAACTTTTCGGTTATTTTATCCAGTGAGTTTTCTAAGCGGGAAAGTCTGTTTTCGTACGCCTTGTCTTGTTCCGAGTAATTTTCCGGTTGATCGTCCTTTTGGCAATGCGTCAGTTCGTGTAGTCGCTAAACCGGGGTCTGCCTGCGGTACGCATAGATACCGTGTTTTGAGAGAAGTAACCAGGAGGTAGTCTGGGTCGATTAAAGGGGTGATCCGGATTGTTTGGATTGTTAGGATGGTTGGGATTCATGAATTGGAAATTTGGGCGTTGGGGCTGTTGCGGTTGTTGTCTGTAAAGGGAAGTTTGAGGTCTTTGTTCTATAGGCCTGGGATTAAATTCAATTGGTTGTTAATGGTAGTTAGGGGCCTGATTCACGGGGACGTGTGGAGCAGTGTATTGTGGATTCGTTCTATAAGAGTATTGGGTATTCGGTCTATAAGGCTGTTGGGATTGGTTGTACGGGTTTGGTTTCCGGAAGGGTTGGTTGGGCCTTTTAGGACCGTGGGAGGAGTTTAGGTTCGCTATAATGAAAATTATTTCCTTGTCGACCCGCGTTATAAGTTGTTTCAGGGCGTCCGCTGTAAGTCCGTCTAACTAAAGTCTAATATAAACTAAATTACGTAGCTCTTGTATCCTATTGACGAAGTCAATGGGAGACTCTCTAGCATGCATTTTAGTCTGGAGAATTTCATCTTTGAGTATCTCGTAAGATCTCAAGTCGGCAAAACTCTCTTTTAAGTACTTTAATAGATTTAGTAAATGGTCTACATTATGTGAGAGGAGTATGTTTCTAGCGGGCCCTAATAGTTTACTTTTGACTTTTATGAAAAGAATGTTGTGGTTGTAGTCCCTTTCAATTATGTTTTCTGCACAGACTGTGGCGAATGCACTTTCGACAATTTCGCAGAAGAACGCTAGCTCAGAAGGGTTTCCGTCAAAGTAGGGAATGTGGTCGTAGTCTTCTTTGGAGATTTTGTAGTTAATTTGGGCCATTTCAGGGATAGTTTCTTTAGGGAGAACTAGTTTGGAAGGTTTAATGATAGATGAGCTACTTACAACCTTAGTTCGCTGCTGTTGATTCGCCAGCTTGCCTTTCTTCTTGCTTCTGAGGGTGATTCTTGCTCTTCTTGTAGAGAAGCCGCGAATAAAACACTAATGTGTAAGCTTCAAATCTTCGCGAGACAATTGGTCGCGGTATACTGTGAGACAAATTATCGCACTGTGGGACAAATGATCGCACTTTTCGACTTTAAGCCTTCGCGGTCCCTGTTCGGGCGCCAGTTACCTCACAAGAACCGGTGGAAGCCTTTTTAAAAACTGTTTATTTTATAATATAATACAATATGACATATAACTGATTAAATGATATTAGCAACTGAGAACTGTAAGTAGCGGTAAGCAACTGCACTGGACTAGAGACTGTAGACGACTGACTGCCTGCTGGCCTGTGGGGGTATATATATGTTGCCAGCTTCAGTTACGTCACAATGGTTGCTCTCCTGGAGATAGTGCCATAACTTCCATCATCAGAGCAAATTCACCAAGTTCGTATAGAAAGTTCACTTCAACGCAATGTTTCTGTTACACACACACTTGTACATTTGTTAGTTATATTTATGTGTGGAAGCTTGTAAGTTTATGTTACTGTGTGTGTGTGTGTTTATGAATAGTGTGGGATTATTATAAATTATGATTAGACATAAGAAAATAGTGTATAATAAATACCATGTTTTGAAGGATACTTCATAACTAAATTTTTAATAGTGGTGTTATGTGATAGCTCAGTGTTTTATCCAGTCATTTTTATTAGGGGGGGGATAAGAAATTTCAAGAATATACTGTACTGATAGGAATAGATAGAGTTTGAAGAAAGGCAATGCAAAGCTTATGGACATCAAAAGTTGTACAAATAATAAATAAACGTGAAAACCAAGCAGGATTAATACAAGAAAATGGGTAGGTAAATTGATATGTGAGAAGGTTGGCAGCAAATGGCAAATTAGAGATGGTATTAAAATAAATAATACAGGAAATCAAATGTATTCTTTTTTATTTATCATGCTTATTTTTAAATGATTATTAATTTATGTTATGTTACATTGAAGAATATGTTGAGAGCAATGTCGTGGTGGCATTTGTTAAGGTACTTTTTTAATAGGGCGCGATAGGATATTTCAAAAGTATATCATGCATATAATCTGTATTTTTAATCGGGGGAAGGAGAAGATTTAGTTTTTCCACAGGCTAGAATTCAATAAGCGTTCTTGATCGTTTTTTTTTATTTCATTGTGGTCGAATATAAATCCTTGATTGTTGATTTTTTTCCCTTGTGACTTGCTGCATTGAACGTTTGAATCTAGAGAAATCTTTTTGTTTTCATTTTTCTAGACTTATTCTTTTGTAATGTATTTGGTAATGTGTATTTGTAGTGACTTGAGCGGTGTTGTGAAAGGGCTTGTAAGTATGTTTGAGATAGAAGTATTAGTAATAATTAAGAAAGCACCACTGATTATAAATTAAATATATTATCTCTTAGTAAATTTAAGTACTTTACAATATCACAATTATAAATCAGATGTATATCTAGAATAAAGGCAAATATCTATCACTGGCACTGAGAGATTCCTGAAGTGTTCTGGCTTTCAAAGCAGAATGCAGACTTCGTTGTTTGAAAACAGCAGTCAGACTCTATTCCTTGAAAGCTGAAGGCAGACTGTTTTAAGGAATCTCTCTCTAGCGGGGGAATTTTCTTTTACCAAAGAAATAACCCAACGGGATTTTTGTGCCTTTGTTTTCCCAATAGCAATGACCTAGATTTAATATACCTGACTCTAAAATACACTCTTTTTGAAGGTAAATTCACAGCACTAAGATAATTATAAAATATTAACAAAATACTGTTTTGGATACTGTAAAATATTCTAAACTCTAAACTATTTATTTTCATTGCTTTCTTCCACTACATTATCTTTTTTTGTTCTATCAAATAATCGATTATTGTTATTAAATAGGTGGGATTTCCGAATATGGGCAGATGTCAAATTCAGTAGAAACATAAAATATATTTCGATAAATTTGTAGTGCACTTTTATGATAGAGCATCAACTTGTAGGTGACGTATTTTTATAATGAAACATTGAACACAGCGGCAGGTATCTTCATTTTTTTAAGTGAAGTTCTCTCAGAACTGTTTAAAAATGTCTCTCTACCAAGCCGGCAATACTTTCAGCAAGATAGATGTGAGAATGAGGATAGTAAGGCTTATCTAGATCGCACTTATCGGGGAAAATCGCATCACCCAATACGTTAATAATGTCATACTATTCGTTTTATAAATTCCAGAGGCACCACGAATATAAACTGCCTTTTCTTATAGTAATACGATGTAGATACAAAATTCCTGTACCATTTCCAACAAATTTAAAAACTGACGGTTTTCGTAAATAATAATTGGACACGAACGAAACAATTTAACATGCAATTGATTATGTAATTATTGCAGAAAGCGTTATCAATTGTAATATTTTCTTAACAAAGAGATTATTGAATTTTTAATGAATCTTTTCCCGATAAATTATAGTATGCTTCGTAATTAAAACTAAGGTCAGCTAATTTAACATTGTAGTAAGGATTGATATCTTCCTTATTTATGTAACCCAGAACAAGTTTTCTGTTTTTAACTCCTACAATATCTATTCAATTAAATTAAAAAAAACGCAATAAATAAACTCAAGCAGTGCCTGTGAATACTTGTAAAAATTCTAGAAAACAGTGTATATTGATGATATTCAGAACTAACACCAGTTGTCCCACATTCAAGACTACAGCAGTAAACCAATTACACCAAGGATTCTATTAACAAACAACTACCTTATCAGCGAATCCGTTTCCTGTAGCCAGAGATAACGGACTTAAAATTATTTCCTTTATTACTACGAATTTTCTGAATCGCGACCGAATATAAAAGGCTGTACTAGTTTCATACACTTGGTCGCGGTTGAACTTGCTTCAGAGCTAAAGGCCTGCAGCCGGCTTTTTCAATATTTACCCCCATTCGTCCTCCTTTTAGTCACTTACTATTCTTCGATGTTAACACCAAGATTACGCAAAGTAATGACAAATTATCAGTACACAAATTATGTATAATAGCATCATTATTTTGCATATTCCAGATAACGTTTCCAGCTAATGTAGTAATTATTGTAAAATTTAAGTTATATAAAGTATAGTGACTGGACAATCTTCTCTGTTTAGAAATAATTCAAGATCATAAATTTTCTTGATACTACGCGGCCGCGTATTTTCAAATTTACTGCTACAATAATTAGGCACTCGTATAGCGAAACAAGTAGTGTAACGTCCACAATGTCCACAATTGCATATTTATTTAAAACAACAAAGGTTGCAATATTTATTTTCAGTTCTCGTAGAAGTTGAAATTTACTGCTAGTAGAAGACACTTGTAAAACACTGACCACTCATCAAACTGGCAGTACTAGCAGGCAACGCGCGCTAATCTTCTATGCAGAAGAGACCATCACATTCAAATTCAAGAAATAAATCCATCTACAATTTTAATAACTTTATTTGATGTAATATAAAACTTGTTAAATTATCATATTTCAATCCACAAAACTTATATTTATATAAAGTTCAACTTCATAAGCTACATAAATAAAATTTAAACGGAATTTATCTTCACTCGAAAAAGACTCAAAATTATTATATGATCTCCCCACGAAATATTGTTTGTGTCCTTTTTGCACGCATTATTTTCATGTAGCAATTAACAGCTGACAATCAATGTAATTTTCACAATGTGGTTACCGCCCACATTGATTGAATTTAGAAAACCAGTTCGAATAGCTTTACGCGATTGTCTCCCCAAGTTGTACATCAATCCACGTAACATTTTACCAATAAGTCCATATTCTATAGTAACATTATGAAGTTCCTGTTCAATATCACGCATATCCTGAATAGTATCCATCTCTGGCATATCTTTAACTTCAATTTCATCCTAATACATTTTTTTACTTTCTCTTACTCCTAGTAAGAGGAAGTATTGTAATCGTGTCAAATTTTCGATATCGAGTTTTCACCGGAAATAACCGTTTTGAGGTCCCCTGAGTCCAAAAAAGTGGTTTTTAGCGAATGGTCTGTGTGTGTGTTTGTGTGTGTGTGTGTGTGTGTGTATGTATGTGAACAGCATAGCTCAAAAACGAAAAATCGTAGAAATTTCAAACTTGATATTACGTTTAGGTATCACCATGGGATCTGACGGTGCGTTATGTGTCAATATTCCTCAACCGGAAGTACACTTTACTAGTGTTTTTTTTACGTTTTTGCAATTTTCTCAAAATGGCTCCGAAGATTTTCTTTAAACTTGCTATATCAACTACACATACAAAGAGCTACAACTTTTTTTACTAATAATTAGCTAAACTATATTTAAAAATCATCTGTCATCTTTTTATCAGTATAAAATTGTTACATTTGTAGTGGCCCGTGGTCCTATTCACTGCCCCGAGCGTTCCCCGGTACCTTCGCCTCTGGATTCTCATTGTGGATTAGTTGGCAACGAGGAAGCTGACAAACTTGCCAAGAGCGCCTCAGGAACCCTTCAACCTGAAGAGAAACATTCGCTCTGCATTGGCGGTGGAAACTCAGAACTGCCATCGACAGCAAGCGGCAGAAAAGCAGTGGGAACACCTGAAAGTGAAATCGAAGTGCATTCCGACTAATCTGGAAAAGAGGAATGCTGTAGCATGTTTCAGGTTAATACTGAACATGACTACCTACAAAGGCATCTGTTCAAAATCGGAATAGCCGTGTCTGCAACATGTTCTCTTTGCCAAATTGACGAGATGACCGGTTTCCATTTCGACCCATGTTCCGGACTTGTGGACATAAGAAATTCTTTGAGCACGAACATGGACAAGTGGACAACCATGTCCAAACTTTACTGGGCAGCGCGATATTGAATGGCACACCCTACAAGCGTAGTAAAAAAAAAAGAAAGTTTTTCTCTAATGTGCTACTTCAGTTCTACAATGTGCTATACAATTCTGTCAACTAAATAATATTAATTAGAATTATATAAGTTTCCGAAATTCCCAGTTTTAAGAAAATCGGTTGACCGGAAGTGCGACTTTACTGAATAGGTTTTTCAGTTTTTTTGTGATTTTCACCATAAACTTCTTGTCCTGCACCATGAAACGTATCTAAAACCCTGATTTGCAATTAATCGTATTGATATAGGTCATTCAATGATTGAAAATAAATTACACTATCTATTTATGCATTTTATTATTATAAAAAATAAAAACAAATAACTTTTTGTTAAATAATAATTAGAAAATTAAATTAATTAGAAACAATTTTTAATCGAAGGTAATCGCTTATTCCTGCACCTTTTCTTCCAGCCGTACCAAGCATTAAACCCGTGTCTCTTCTTAATCTTTAACGCACATTTTACATCATCTGTGATGTCGTCATTTCTGAGAGCTGTAAAAGAAAAAAAGAGAACAAATATAGATATTAGAAGTAAAAGTACGTATTTACATTCAAGTTCTCAATTTGTTAAACTTACACAGTACACTTTAGGGCCTGCAGAGGTGGTTGTTATGTGCAATGTAATTTATTTAGTAATGCATAACTAGAAATCATTCAAGCTTCTATACCCCTCACACACAATACACACACTCGCATCTGAGGATTGCTAGGACTGTACTCCAGCCATGCAGACAGATAATTCTAGGGATAACTTCTAAGATGAAGATATCAATGAAATTGGCTTAGTGTTTAGGTTACTGTTCAATGAATAATAATTATTTATGATTAAGATTTTAATAAGTCACATTAACCAGACATAAGGCGTTACATTACACATATATCATGGAACCTTCCAGACTGCCACACGTGTGTCACACAAGCAGCGCGCTCAGTGAGCCACGACTGTAACACTTAGCAGCCACTTTCTACAGTACATTTAAAAATTCGAAACATTCTTAGTGTTATGTGTAATGAATCGAATCATGATCGAATCGTAAACTAATCACTTCTCACCGAACTGGAAGGAGAAGTTAAACACGGAGTAGGGGTTAGTCAAGCCACCTGGATAAAAAGAACAAGGATTCTCACTGAAAGTATTGAGTCACGTCACTCTGTCACTCTTTTTTCACGATACCATACTCTCACTCTTAAAGATTACAGTGTAAAGTCCTTGCAGTGTTTATTATTCTCACTCAATACAAACAGTGTTTGACAAGTGTAACTCAGCTCAACCTATTTGACTTCCGTGTAACTCCCCGAAAAGCTTCTACCACAACGTACGTATAATATTGTATATATAGGAAAGCTTATCATTACAACTTTCCCAGAATTTCGATTAAAAAACATCAATTTTCTCTCATAAAACAACAAAAATTAGACATGAAACACTCACACTATTTTCTTCAAATTTGGATATCTATTAAGGTCAGCAAGTTCATAAATTTAAGTAATTGCCCTATACCGCACATTGCCATGAAGTGGCACTTTAAAAAGGAAAACATTGCAGTTCTCCACCCCCACCCCTAACCAGAGCTCAGACGAAAATCCATTTTCTTTGTGATAGGCCTTTATATCTTTAGTTAGTTTGCAAAGTTTAAAGATAATCGTTGGAGACATTTTTTTTTTTAATTATGTTAAAAACTGAAGAAAAGAGACAAAAAACATTCAGTACAGCTGCACAACCGTAATTTTATATTTATTATTTTTTACAAAAACTTCGTAATCTGACGCAATACAGATAACTATACGTATGTGTAAGAGTATGTGTATACACGTGTGTAGGTATGTGTGTGTGTCTGTGTAAATAAAATATCTCAAAAAAAAAAAAACGAAGAAGAAGATCGCAGAAATCTCAAATTTGACATTGCTTGGTAGCCATTTTTCAAGAAAATCACAAAAAAAATGGCTCTTGAAAGTTTACACACTAACACTACAAAAAGGGAGGGGATTAGCTCAGTGGTAACGCGCTGGACTAGCAATGCGGCGGTCCCGGGTTCGAGTCCAGCTGCTGCCCTTAGATTTTTTTCTTCCTAGTAGCCTCTTACAGCTCACTATCCGGTGATGGACAGTGTTGTCTGTAACGAGAGAACACTGTCCGGAGGCCGGCAGTGCACTGAAAAGGCCCCGAACTTTGGGGTAGCTATATGGGCCTAGAAGGGCTTTGGATAGCATAGGGCTCGGTCCCTCCACACAGACAATAAAAAAGAGAAAAATAAAAAAAACTACTAGAAGCACAAAAAATTTATCGGTTTTATTTCAAACATTACATTATCAAGAAAATTGAATAATTTTTCCGACCGTAAAAAATAGTTAAGATTCTATCCGATCGTAGGCCATGCTTCCCGACGGTTTTCAGATTCTCATCCATTGTCAGTGAATAAGGCTATTGATTGTATCAATCAACCAATGTGGTCAGTGACAGCAGCAATAAGATGAAGTCAAAACTCTTTACACTACTAACTAATTGATAGTCTTATTTTGATGATGGATGAAAATCCGAAAACTGGTCAGAATCAAGTGATGAAGCATGCTATTGATCGGATAAAATCATATATGATATCCAGCATTATGGACCCAAATATATCCTTGTACTCCAAGAATATTGTATAACCAAAACTATGACTTAGCCGTTATAGGTTTCTGAATTTTTTTTCTGACTTTTGTTGGCAATAGCTTCAATGAATTTTCTTTTAAATTGGAATGCTAATTACTAAGGAACGGATTTTTATGTATTTAAAAATGCCAAATATTTAATTAAAATATGCATTTATTTTCGTCAATTATGTGGAAAATATGTGATTTTCTTAAAATATTTTCTGGAATATTTAAGTAAAATGGACATTTTTTTTTATGAAAATGGAATTTGGGGGGGGGGGGCAAGTTATAATTATTTATACAAGAAAAGAACATTTTTACAATTTATAATAATTTATTAGGAACAAAATAATTTATTTTTACAAGTTATAATGATTTATACAACAAAGAACATTTTTACTATTTATAAAAGATGTGTTAAATTTTCAATTTTGAAAACTTCACTCTTCGAAATTGTTTGCAACCACATGAAATTTCAAATGTTGGAACGTAAAGTGACGACGATCTGGGCGTAAGATGGACTTGTAACGACTAAAAGATCGTTCAACATCTACAGATGTTATAGGTGCTTGCTGAAAGAAGTTATCTCGTTGGTTGTAAAGGGTACACGATGTTCTGAGGTGACTTCTGTTCCACTGATAATATCAGAAATCTGGCAGATGGTCTCCCACCCTTTGTTCTTGCTCAGTACTTCTACCAGTTTTGATCTGATCAGATCTCCCTTACTCCCAGGTATTCCTTCCACCTTTTCGATGACTTTTTTAACGTTGGACACGTTTTCTGTCAGTCGAACATTTTGGGACTCAAGTTGGGTAATGGCTTGTGCAAGAAATACGCAATTGTCAGAAATGAATGCAAGGTCGTTCCTTAAATTAGGTTTCTCGAATAAAGACTTGGCTGTATTTATCGCTAATGCTTCGTCTTCGAGATGTGAAAGGACATTCTTGATTTTATTGTAGTTTTCATAGTAATACTGAGCTGCTTCCAGCCAAGTACCCCATCTTGTCAATATTGGTTCTGGTGGAAGGCACAAGTCTGGATAGAGATCTTTTAGCATTTTAATGCGACTTGGTGCTTTTAAGAACACTTTTTTAACCGAGGAGATTAAGGAATCTACGTCACTGAACAAAGATCGGACAGTTTCTGCTACTCGATGCAAGGCATGAGCAATACACGTCACATGAATTATCTTAGGATAAAATACCTGAATAGATTGCCCAGCCTTGACCATGTTGGGGGCAGCATCAGAGAGAAACAAAAGAACTTTTTCGTTCAAAACTCCACTGGGCCATAGGATATGCATTGAGGCATCGAAGAATCGTGAAATGGTGGAATGATTGTATTTTTCGAGAACCTCACAGTTCAAAAGGAATGGCTTTGAATCCACATCTGCATCACTGTCAAGTTTTCCAATAACTGCATTGGCAATATACCTGCCCTCAACGTCAGTGGTTTCATCAATTGAAACCCAAATCGGTCCATCTTTGATATGTTCTCGAATTTTGGTTAGTGTATCTTTATAGATATCTTCCAGGTAGTTTTTCCGCAGAGTGCTCTCGTCAGGCATTTTTTTCCCAATATAGGTCTCTAAGAATCCTTTGAAATGAGGATTTTTAAGTTTGTGGAAAGGGATATCTGCTCTAACCAAAGCCCGACACTCATCTGTACTCAGAGTAGACTTACTTGATGATGGAGATGTAAGAAAGGCTTGATAGGACGTCCTCTCTTTCTTTCTGTTTTTATTCTCTATGTGCGATCCGGTGGCAATATGTTGGGTGATTTGGGAACGTTGAGAGCAAGAAACGCGCTTGTCACAAGCTGTGCAGTACAAAATGTCTCCATCACTTCGAAAAAGTTCTGCTGGAAACTCGCGAAGATATTTAGCAACCAGTTGTCTGTTTGAGGCCGATGTTCGTGGCATTTCACCCAAAAAAGAATACACTAAGTGACCGAACGAAATGAATTGGACACTTCAACGAACGAGCTGAAAGAACAGACAACGTCAGACAACTTCAAAGAACTAACAAGTGCCCGTCACTGTTTAGCAGCATTCTGTGTAAATTACAATAACCATTGTACCCACTGTGATTCACAGCCCTACAGTCTGTGGTTCACAGTTCCTGTCAACCACCTCCCAATTATGAAAATATGCCCAAAATGAAAAATATGTACATATTTTGATTAAATATGTAGAAATATTTATTTATTTTGATCAAATATGTATAAATATGCGATAACATCCAAATATGTGGAAATATGTGAAATAAAAGTAGACTCAAACGGCTTAAAAAGTGTCAGTATGAATACTTCTAGTTGAAAAACGTCTGTAAATTGCCTAGAAAAAAATATGTAAATACATACGAATCCGTTCCCTACTAATTACACAATATTTAAACCATTCACTTTTATTAGGTACAATTTTCCGAAAAAACTGAATTTTAGTAGCATTGGAGTGGTAGGGCTTGTGGCTCGGACAAAAAGCGTGGTCATGTAATGTGGGTCACATTCAATTAACGTCTTTTGCTTTAAAAAAAAAAAAAAAAAACCTATCCCCGCTATGTCCTAGTATTATGGAAAATTAAAAGTTTGAAATTGTCTTATTTGAAGAAAAATACTCAATTATTATTGTGATATTATTAGTGTGAGTGTGTCATACGAAAATTTTATTGTTTTTTTATGATTTGAATTTATGTTCGACATAATTACACATCTATGTACAAAAAAACAAACGTTTCCTTTACCTTCACATTTAATGTTACAATCGCCGCCAGGACTGCCATTTTTACACCAATAACGATCGTTTATCTGAAAAGAGACAATGTTTTATTTTGTATTTTAATATTATGTTTTATGATATTTATTTATGTTGAGCGCTTTGATTAACAACTTTCCATTGTGGAAAATGTATTTAACTTGGATTCAAAAATTAATAATAATAGTAATAATAATAATACTTTATACTCAAAATAAATTTTACGAATTATTGAAAATGGAGAAAATATAATGTGAACAAAACATAAACAAAATAGACCAGCACAATTCGTGAGATCAATTCTAATTTTAAATAGCCAATCGTAATTCTTCCCCGGTTAGCTCACTAGTAGTCTTGTTTATAGCAAAATTAAATCAATCAAAATTTCAATTCAGAGATTTATAAAATAAAAACGGGTGATTTAGGCTGAGCGCCATTCAAAAATCATCAAATGATGGTCTTTACTAAATTTAATAATAACTCCGGGAAAAAGAAAAATTAGACTCTAACAGATGGGCGAAATAGGCCACTAGTTTAACTAGAGAGACCATTGCTCTATTAATGACTTCATAGACTACCATAATGGCATATCTACGATCACTATACTTCAAAACTTATGAGATATAATTAAAATGCAATCTCAGAGTTTACAGAAATAATGGATCAAACCGCGGTCATTAAATAAAGCACGTAATTTGATGCACCAGAAGGTAAAGCGAATAATTTTCTGATAAAGAATCGTTGGATTTTTTTTTATTTGATCATACCTCTGGTAAGCCCAGATATGACAGGCATAGCAAAGAATGGAACGTACTGGCGTTACAAACAATTTCTCTTCCTGAACATAAAGTTTTGTTCAAAATTATGATCTAAGCAATTTAAAGCTGCACCTCTAATGGAATTTTTGCTGAGGATAATGGAAACTCAAAAAAATAAAATAAAAATAAGTTGTGACGCCATTTTTACATCAATAACGATCGTAGATCTGGAAAGAGATAATATTTTATGTTTTAATTTAATATTATGTTTGATGGTATTTATTTACGTATTATGCTTTGGTCCATGTCTTTTCTCAGTATTCCACTGTGGGAACTGCTTTCAGCTCTAATAATTTTTAATAGTCAATCGTAATTCTCGCTCGGCTAGCTAGCTAGTGCATTCTTGTTTATAAGACAATTAAATCAATCAAAATTTCTGTACACAGATTTATAAAAGACGAAAACGGTGGTAGACTGAGCGCATTCAGAAAATTTCCAACTGATGACTTTCCCTAATTTTACTGATAAGTTCGGAAAACAAAGCTGTCCATACAGAAGGAAATATTATTGACAGAAAAATTGGAATCTGATAGATGGGCGAATAGTCCACCGGTTAAGCCAAAAAACATTGCTTATTAATGACTTCATAGGCAACCATAATACCATATCTATGATCAGCATACTTCAAAACCTTGTAAGATATAGTTAAAATGCAATCTCAGACTATATAGAAATAGGATCAATCCCTTTCTCTAAATAAAACATGTAATTTGGTGTACCTCTGGTTTGATGATACCACTCTTAAGCCCAGATTTGACAGGCATAGCAAAGAATGGAACGAACAATTTCTCATCCTAAAGATAAGGTTTCCCTTTCAAAACTATTATCTCAGCAAATTAAAGCTGCAGCTATAATGGAACTTGTGCTGAGGATAATGGAAACACAAAAAAAAAATAAATCAAAGAAAAATAAAAATAAGCTCGGACTTCTATATGCTGTTGTTGCTAAGCTTCCACGAGCAAATTACAACTAACTACAAAGAAATTTCTTTTCAAAAGACAGACTTTTATTTCAAAACCTTATTCAACTTAAATATCTAAAAATGAGTTTTTTTTTTTGTTTTTAAATATAATTACCGGAAACAACCCATGACCCTCCTTTGCGAGCTGTATTTCTACTGCTTTCCGCTTCTATCAGACAAACCCCTACAGATACATTTTTAACAAAAATATGTTATTTAAAGTACAAAAACATTTACTCAATAGAAACTCTATATAAACTTGCATGGTTTTATTATTTTTATTTCTGTATTAAATGACTAAGGAAATTATTGGCTATGATTTGATTATTTACTTACAATTTTGCAAATCTTTACGTGGAATATCTTTGGCTAGTAATTCTCTTGCTAAAGCACATCTTGTAAAAACTCTGGCCTGTGAAAGACCAAACAGGAAGAAAAATATTAAGACGACTTTCCTGGAAATTTAAAATATATAAATTACTCATTTTTACTTTCTCTTGGAATAAATTATAAACTACAGATTATGAAAAATTCTCATGTGTTCTCAAGTTGTTTTTTCAGTTTGCATTGAATAATAATGAAAAGGGATTATATTAACTTCATTTCATAGTAATATACTATATCTTTGTCACAATCCTTCAGCAAAGCTAGCGACGGCAGTTTAAATTTAAGCCTATATATTGGAGGAGAAATATTATTACAAATAAAAGTTGTGGATCTTTGTACGTGTAGTTGATATACATAGTTTAATGAAAATCGTTTGAGCTATTTTTGAGAAAATTGCAAAAAAAAAAGTGAAAAAACTATTCAATAAAGTGGTTACTTTCTGTTGAAGAATTTTGACGGCTAACTTACTTCCTGGCGGATCCTTTGGAGATACCTAAACGGAATATCAAGTTCTGTACTTCCTCCGTTTTTTTTTAATTTTTTTATTTTATTTTGTTTTATTTTGTTTTTATTTTGAGATATGCTGTTCAGATTCATACACACATACTTACATATAAACAGTAACCATTTTCTAGAAACCATATTTTCTGGCCCCCAAGGACCCCAAAGACCTCAACAATGTATATTTCCGTTGAAAACATTATATCGAAAATTTGATAGGATTACAATACTTCCTTTTACTTCCTCCTAGTAAGAGGTAGTAAAAATTGTCTACTTCAAATTATTAATTTTCGACTTTTAATAGTAGATTTTATCGTGTAAATTTTGCCCCCTCCCCAAAATCTATCTGATATTAAATATGTTCTTTTAATAATTAAGGTTATTAATATTTTACAATTGAACAGGTAAAATCTTTTATTGAAAGTGTGTAGGTTCTTAATAAAGAAGATTCTTATATTAAAGTTAGATTAATAAAATTATAATTTATTATTAAAAAATTACAGTAAATGACAGATTGGTTACCTACATGTTGTCAGAGCAACTATTGACTGCATATTATGTTAAATCGCAGATATATTACATAAAATTAGAATATATTTGTTCATTATTGATTCTCTGCAGTGTAAACATTCTCCACCTACTTCTGTTGATGATAGGTTGGCATTTGTCCCCACCTCCATCTGTATATTTTTTGTTAAGACCAAAGAGGAAAATCGAAAATTTTATCATTTTATATATAGCTGTATTAAGAAGAGTAAGAGAAAGTTGTGTGAGTGTTTCACACCAGATTTTTTTTTTTTTTTTAATACAGAATATATTAAAAATTGGATTTCTTTACTAAATGTTTACTGAAGTTTTGCACCAGATGAATGGTGGCACTGTACTAGTGCTGATTTGGCAGAAAAGAAGTGTCTAACGTATCACCTCTCCCAAAAATACCCTAAAAATAATATCTTTCTGTAAAAATATTTCTAATAAAAGTAATAGTCCTATCTACATGTTTGTGTTTATTATATATAGGTTTATATATGTGGCTTATGTATAGTCTAAAATGTTTAAGAAACGTTATCACAGGCGTTTTCCAGTAAATCGAAAAAAAACTGAAAAAAAGAAAGAAAACACAAGCACATACACACAAACATATGTATATATTTAGCAAATATACCATTTGCTCAATGCCCTGTCACTAGATAATTAGCGAAGGTCAAGGGAAAAGTAGTGCATTAGCTCAATGGTAGCGCGCTGGACTAGCAACGCGGAGGGTCCCGGGTTCGAATCCAGCATGCTACCCTTAGATTTTTTTCTTCCTAGGAGTCTCTATAGCTCACTGTCCGGTGATGGGCAGTGTTGAGTGTCCTCTAGCTAGAGAACACTGCTTGAAGGCTGGCTATGCATTCGAGAAGGCTGCGGGGGGCACAATAGGTCTTTCAGGTCGCAGTGCAATAATCCCCAACATAAAATATATTATATGCGAGAGGAAGTCTTATGAGTGAATTTTTAAACCCGGTTTTTTCTTCATACTCAGGAGGCTTCAACACCTATTTCTGATGAAAACTCAGTTTCAAAAATTCCTCTTAGAAACGGTTGCAACAAATTCCTCTTAGAAACGGTAAAGAATTGAATAAATATCATTAAAACAATTAATTAATATAAACATATAAATTGTTAACTGAATAGTTATTTAGTATCTATAGGCACATATTTTCCACTCCATTGTGTAATAAAAATAATAAACAATAAGACAGTTTATTTTTTATAACTATCCATTATGATCCATTGTTTCATTATATTACGCATTATAAATAATAATGCCATTGAACTAATTTTTGTCATTGCTCACATCTAAAAAAAAAAATCATTAAAAGCTATTTTATGAAACCATAATTTTTCTATGAAACCGATTTTCTTAAGGCAACCGTTTGTTGCTTTTTTTTCTTTTTTTGCTTGCGCAATTTTCTTTATTATTTGATGAGTAAAATCTATAGATGTTACGGATAGAAAAGTTATTATAATACACAGTCAAAAACGTTTTAACATGAAAATACTAACTTGAAAAATCGGTTAACAAGAAATCATACTGTGGTCCAGACAAAATACTATGTAATTTCATAATTTTTTATTTCAACACGAAACAAATAGCGCTTAACACAAAAAGATTTCATTTCTCGGACGAACAAAGTATACGTGTTTTCTGCGTCACATAGTCACGCAGATATTTTTTTGAATTATTTTATTTCGTTAGACGGAACACAAAAACAGTGGCTGTCACTGATGCTACGATTACGCTTGTCTTTGAATAGGTAAAAGCACCGCCATTGTGAAAACATTTCAGTTAATTTTCGAATTCGGTGAATTTTGTGTTAAAAATCCGCGAATTTTGTGTTTGTTTTGTTTAACTTTAATACATAAGCTTATTTTTTTACTTGTACAATGGCAGAGAAATTGGGAAGATAAGAAACCGCTATTTTATCGTTTAACACGAAATTCTTTTAACACGCAAAAATATTTCGGTCCCCTCAGTTTCGTGTTAAACGTTTTTCACTGTACATATTTTGGCCCAACAATAAATTGTATTGTCGTGGAATAAAGAATAAATGTGAAATTAAACAGAATCAAAAAGTATAAACTTTGCTAGTTTGGCGTCTGCGTACATAGTTGTTATAGTCCGTGTAATATATTATTTTAAGCAATGAATCTATTATCATCAACACTCATGATTACTAATTCACAAAATTTTCTGAAGTATTTATTGATTAAATGATTTCTCTTTAATTTTCAAAGTGAAATATTGATTTCTGGTCAGATTTTCACAATTGAAATTTCGTATGAATTGTATTCATATATTGAGATATACTAAGCACGAATTTTTTTTTTTTTTTTATTTAGGGCGCGTCAACGTCTACGATCATTAGCGCTCGGAACCTTCTCAGTGCACTGCCGGGCTGCGGATAGTGTTCTCTCGTTACAGACAGCACTGCCCATCACCAGACAGTGAGCTGTAGAGGGTGCTAGGAAGCCAAAATCTAAGGGCAGCACAGTTGGACTCGAACCCGGGACCTACGCGTGAGAGTCCAGTGCGCTATCCACTTAGCCATTGCCTTCCCTAGCACGAAGTTTAGAAAGTAGTTCTTTCTCTCTCTTTCTCTCTCTCTCACGCACTCACGCACGCACACACAGACACACACACTTACTCTCCCTGAATATGTAAGGTTATTATTCCTAGAAAAAGCAAGTAAAGCTCTAATATTATTAATTGAGAAATTTGTGATGGCTTATCACACTTTATATCAACGCTTGTTTCAAAATTACAAGACAACGTCACCAATCACTATTTCGACGCAACCGATAAGATCCCTATTTTCTACAGCCACATATTAACTCCGCCGAAGTTGCCTTCGCGCAAGAATTAAGTTTTGACATTATTAGTAGATCATTCTATATCATTAGTTAATCATTAGACTATCATCAGTCTATAAGACTTACATAATTACTATGCCACAGTTACTTCATTCTCTCTCTAAATTGCTAATTCTTCATTTCACGCTTTATCATATCTCCACATTAAGTTCTCCTGCTTCTGCTACTACTTCGTAATTTACTTGAAAATATCTTCAATAAGTTTCTTTACTCACTTAATTAACCGGTGTCTTCCTTCATTTCATTTAGTCAGGTCACTCACTTCCTTTTATGTAATAATTTTCTTTAAACTCAGAATATATTACTAAGCATTTCTAACAAAAATATTTTATTAAAATTACAAAAACATTTACTCAATAGAAACTCTATATAAACTTGCATGGTTTTATTATTTTTATTTCTATATTAAATGACTAAGGAAATTATTGGCTGACAATAATTTGGAAATTATTTGATTATTTGCTGACAATTTTGCAGATCTTCACGTGGAATACCTTTGGCTAGTAATTCCCTTGCTAAAGCACATCTTGTAAAAACTCTGGCCTGTGAAAGACCAAACAGGGAGAAAAATATTAAGACAACATTCCTGGAAATTTAAAATATATAAATTAATCATTTTTACTTTCTCTTTGAATTATATAAATCATAAACTACAGAGTACAAATATAATCTAGTGTGAAACATGCACACGACTTCCTTTTATTTTTATTATCTTTTTTTTTTAATTTAAGGCTCGTCAACATCTTATGGTCATTGGTTCCCGGGGCCTTCTCATTGCACTATCGGACAGTGTTCTCTCGTTACAGAGAACACTGTCAATCACCGGATAGTGAGTTGTAGAGCGGTCATGAGTTGAGCGTGTGGAGAATCGCGATATAAATTAAACCACGTGCCAGCCCGTAGCTGGAAGCGCATTTGCTGGGTGTGCGCGGTTTACCAGAGCTTGCTAGGGGGTGCCTTCTCTGCTTCTGTGAATGGAGTATGACCTCTTTGTGGGATCACTTTGCGCGCTGGTTAAGCGTATCTCAACCTGTCCTTAAATGGGTCAAGCGCGGGCGTGCCTGGGTTCGGCACTTCTGCCATGGAGAGGTATTGCACCGCCAGTCTCTCCATGGTGGTGACATCTTTCTCTTGTTGCTTGCAACGGGAGACCGGTAAAGCCCAAGAGGGTAGGCACGATCCTGAAACTACTCTCCAGTACCAAGAAGAAAGGGGTTAAACATGGGAAGAATGTTCACATTCATACACATATTCACACGTACAAACAGAAACCATTGTCTTGTACCCAGGGGACCTCAAAACGTATATTTCCGGTGAAAATTCGATATCGATAATGTGACACGATTACCATACTTCTTGTTACTAAGAAGTAAGTAAGAGGAACTAAAAATTGTCTACTTCAAATTATTAATTTGATTAATTTGAATTATTAGATTTAACAATTTAAAATTTTAAAATTTTCTTTTGCAGAATCAAACTTCTTCACAGCTACATATTGCATGTGTATGCATGAACTGCATGTGTATGCATGAATTGCATGTGTATGAATGTGTGCATGAAACTTGCATGTGAGTTATAAGAATTTATCATGTATTTATATATTAAATTAATTTTGTGTTTAAATGAATTAGTTTCAGATACAAACGTTCTACAAAAGGAATTGATACTAAACTTCGGATTCTTCATAATCCTGTAATCCTCCTATCGCATCCTGCTCGCAAAAATAAACACACATAAAACTAAACTAAATCAAACAAACCTTTAAACTAATAATGAATAGATGAATTCGCTACGTACACTAATATTACCACAACTACACACTGAGTACTGTCACAATTATGACCTACGATCATAGTAAATAAGACTACACAAACTGAAAATTATATATATATCTGTTTGCAAATGCAATAGTTGTCGATGTACAACTAGGTTAACAATTTCTTTCCACAAGATGAACACCAACTAACTGCACGTATTTCGAAAGGGAAATAACAAAAATATACACAAATATGCCTGCACATGCAGCAATTAATAAATTAGACATACAAATATTACTTCAAGATGGACAAGAAATAGACGCCAACTGGACTTATTCCAAATGGAAAACTCACCAACTGCACAATTTCCAAAGGGAAATAATATAGCTACACGACATTTCCAAAAGGAAATAAACTAACACCACAGCATTTCCAAAGGGAAACTGACTAATAACACAACATTTCCAAATGGAAATTGAAAACACACTTAATCACATAAAAACAAACAAATCTTTAACTAAAATCTTAACACCTTATCTTAGTAATTAGCTCTCTTTTAAAAACCTTATTCATACCTTTCCTTCATTTTTTGTTTTGTTTTGTTGTATTTTATCACCACACTAATAAATAGATTTTCGTGGTGCTTATATATGTATTTAATTATACTTGTTCATTTAAATTTTACTGCTTATTTATTTATTACTATAAATTTTTCTGTAATGTATCTATATGTTAAATTATTTTGAATTATTTAAGAATTTTTCGTTTATATAGAATCACTTCAAGAAAAACATATGCATTTTCGTTTATATAGAGTCATATTAACAAAAACACATATATGCATATAGAGTCACTACAAGAATTCAAGAAATTACATGCATCACCGTCACTCAGAAGCCTATATTGTCTACCCTTGCCAGTTACATCTTCATCAGCAACACTCGCCAAGCAGTGTTTACCAATAACCTACCACCCGAGTAACGCTCACCCACTCAAGCAGCGTTCGCTCGAGAAGAAGATGTTCCATCACCAGAGCAACGCTCACACATTCAAGCAGCGTTTGCTCCAGAAGAAGATGCCTGTAGTCTACTGTACAGACGACTACCTTGCAGAGGTTACACACACGCCTCTCGCCGTAACAGAGGATAACCTTCAAGCCTCTACATCTCTAGATTACCTCCCAAATTTTTCGGGCCGAAAAATTTCTCCAGGAGGGGGGATAATGTGATGGATGCAAGAAACTTAGAAATATATTAATTCACAAATAAATAAATAATATCTAGATTACTGGAAAAATTTATTAACCTTGATGGCATTGTACTACCCCCTTCTCCTCACAGGGGAGGCATTAAACGGACAAAAGAGAAGATTCTTTCAAGACAGACTTGTTCTAAAAATCAAGGAGGAAGCATCAGTTCTGAGTTATAACATAAGAGTTTATTCCAGTTAATTTATAAGCTTGTTGTTGTGATAATCTAAAATAACTTAATTTCTTAGAGAATATATCTTTAAAAAAAAAACAGTGTGATTTCTTGTTTATTACTAATGCTCCGTTCTCTCTTAAACTTACATCCTTACAAGCCCTTTTTCTACAACACCGCTCGTGCTACACAACCAGCTACTACAAATACATATCATCACACCATTACATTACAACTGCATACTATGTTTAATCGCAGATATTATCCCAGTATATATACAAATATATGACCAAAGATTTATTTACATTTTATTAATTCAATGATGTGAATAACATGTAAAATGTAAATCCCACCACAAGCCATACTCAAAACTAGATCTTATATCATTTACAGAGATAATATGTGGTCCATGAGTAGTAGTTTTTTTTTCAAATCAATAGCTTCCAGAATAATTTCATTGGAGATAAAAAATTTATCACTTTTTATAAGATAAATTTTAATTATTATTTGAGCCAGTTTTAAACAGGGCTACCTCCTATTCCTGTAATAATGAACGGTATAGCTTATTTTATGTTTATATATTAAAATTACTTCAATTCCCTGATTTTGGACTGCCCAAAATTATTGCCGTACACTTTATTGATAAGAATATATTTTGGTTTAGTCATTAAATAGAACAATTTAAAAAATGAATCTAGGTAATGAAATTCGGAAGTCAGTTTACTACAGTCGGATAATCCATACAGAGACTGTTAGCATATGAAATGATGAACTTCAGGTAAGACAAGATATATATCGAATAATTAATCCGAAAGTGAATTGTAAAATTGATTATTTAACAAATAGATGAGGTAATTAATTTTTTATATTTTAATAAAAATTTCGGTGAATTACAGTTTCATCAGATCTAAAACAAAAAAACAAAAAATGAACAAACAAAAACATTAAACGAGAAACTCATTATAGATGATTCATCAAACAAGAGAACCATACAAAAATATTACTTCTACGTGTTTATATGATTTAGTGGTATTCCCCATTTTTTTTTTTTTTTAGTTCAAAATCGCCGAAAGATGAAAGTAGACACTTCCATTGATATCGTCAGGAAAATTTAGGCGCGATTTTTTTTTGTTTTATAAAAAACGCTTAACAGGAAATAGGACAGAACTATTTTTTTTTTTCTAGTTTTCTGAAAACTAATGAACAATTTTTCTAACTTGAAGCACAATCTACGGTAGATATAGATTCTTATAGGAGATTATCGCAGTATGCCTCCTGGAGCCTTCTCAGTGCATTGCCGGCTTCCAAGCAGTGCTCTCTAGCTACAGACAACGCTGCTCATCACCATACAGTGAGTTGTAGAGGCTCCTAGAAAGAGAAAATCTAAGGGCAGCGTGCTGGATTCGAACCCGGGACCTCCGCGTTGCTAGTTCAGCGTGCTACCACTGAGCTAATCCCTTTCTTCTCCCTTGGCTTACGCCAATTAACTGTGGACGAAAGACCTAGTTTGTGTACTATGTATGTCCTTGTCTGCAAAGTGAAGTGTGTATGTAGTTTAAGTGTATTGTGTACTGTTCTGAACAAGTGCATGGAGTAACTGAGCTGTGGTAACCCGTGGGGTCGCTACTTCCCAAGTAACCGCATGCAACAGATATCCCTTGCGGGCAGTAATCTACGGTAAATAATTTCTACTACTTTTATTTGAAAATAAACGGATCACTTTTACTTTTTTAAATATATTTATTGCATAAACAAATTTGTTTTTATTACAATAATTGCTACTGCTCACTGTTGATACTGTTGGCTTGAGTATCTTGAATGGAGAAGCCATCCAGCGATGACACTCCTGGCATTGTTAGGGCGTTTGGTCGCAAAGGTTATCCCTAGGCCACTTCATTTGCAGTGTCCCCTTGTTGTGTATTCTGTAACAAGCTTAAGTTGAAGATAAGAGAATTGTTTTGTAGTGATAGTGTTTCGTAAAACTTTTTGTATTTGGTTTTTCATTGTTCTGTCATGAATGGCGGTATATTAAGGTCAGTGTGTAAAGCTTGAGACGTAGTAGGGTGCGTCAATAATATGCTTGTATTCTGTGTAGGTTGGAAGGTTTGGTACAACTCCAAACTTCGCAACCGTACAGCCATATAGGTCGAACTATAGTTTTGTAAATTAGTATCATGGGTAGAGGTTGTCGTTTAGTTTCCGTCTAGCAATAGTCGGAACTGTCGAAATCTTTTATTCAAAGCATGTCTTTTAAGTCTGGTGTGGGGGTTCCAAGTTAATCGGCGGTCTAAGTGAAGTCCAAGATAATTTTACTTTATAAATTTCTCTGAAAAAGTGTTTTTTAAGGGTTTCTGAAGAACAGGTGGTTTTAATAAATTAATTTTGTCGTAGTTTGTCTAATTAATGTCGTCATATAACCTCCAGTGTAGTCACTTCTACTATAGCCTTTAATGTATGTATGAATGTGTCTATGTTAGTGGAAATCAGTAAAAATGTCAAGTGTTAAGATATATTTGTCAATTTTATAGTTGTATCTACCGCAAGAGAAAGTCGTTTGAGTGGCACCCACCGGATTTTGTTTTTACTTTCTCTTACTGCTAAAAGAGAAAAATCATGCAAAATTGAGATTTCATCGGAAATACATGTTCCCGAATAATGCACACAAAAAATTGTCTTTTACAAATCTTGCGTAATTGTGTGTATGTGTAAAATGAAAATTTATAGAATGTTATGAAGAAATTTGGTGAGGATCGGTCAAGACAGAAACGCTCAACTTTTAAATGATTTGAGATGGCATCTCGCCATATTCAGTGTAACAGCTGTGGTAGTGGTTTTAAATTTAAATTGGAAGGGTAATGGAGGACCGCACTTTTCCCTTAGTAGGACGTTGTGACCTGTCAAATAATATCCTAAGTATTTGGCTAATTCGTCTTTTTTTAGGCAGTACTGAAAGGTATTTCCTTTTAACAGTTTCAGCCGTTTTGCATACTGGATATAATTGACAGTAACGAATCATGCTGTTGAGCCACTTACTTTGTGACTGTTTGCAAGTGGGTTGGTTAATTAGTTAATTTTCGTCCGTCTAACTATTCCGCCTATTGTTGGTAAACTGTTGCTTGGATAGTGCTTACATTCAATTATGACAACGTTTTGACACAGTTGCCTGTCTTTATCAAGGCTTTAATCGAAAAAACAATACAATGAGGTACCACAATGCATTAATAATATTGTAAAATGCAGAATAATAATAAAATTAAATAAAAATAATATTGAACTTACATATAGAGATAATCGAGAAGATATGGAGAAACAAATTTTTCAACATACACATTTGTTTCATCACAGATACATAAAAAAGAAAAGTAACTACTAGTGTCTTGTCTTAAATTATCTAAACAAATGAAATTTGGATTAAATAGGGAAAAAGTGAAAAGGATTTGAAGAAATTTTAGTAGGAGAATGGGGATTTTTAGGTCATGTTAAAAAAAAAACCGTTATATAGTACGATCAAATTATTGGTATCATTACGAATTAACCGAAAATTTATTTATTTTAAAATATATCATTTCTAATATATTTCTTTCCTTCCTGTTAGTTTTTTTTGCTAACAAAAATGTCTCTGTCATTTTTATTTCTGCAATCGTATTAATGTTGGTAAATTCTGTTTTTCAAGTATTGTATAGTTTGACCAACATAAATACATTAATATTAATTTGACCAACATTAAAACATTGATATAATGTTCAAAAATTGATATTCGTTTCAATACAACTTTAGTAGATTCGGATAAATCAACCGGATGCGCGATTGTCTGAATAGTTTTTTGTTTCTATTTTCGCAAATGTTTCGAAAATTGTTCCAACGATTTTCATCAAATTTCAAAACAGAGTGATTTCTAGCACTATACAGGGTGTCCCAAGGTATATGGATAATGACTTTTTCTCGGAAACTAAGATAGTTAGGAAAAAACTAAAAAATACGTTTCCCCGTAGTTTTTTGTTAGAAATCCAAATTTAATTGGCCAATTTGTTTTGGTGCTTCCAGAAGCGAGATACAGGCATCAACTTCATTTTTTCAAATGGGGAGGTGTGGTTTTTATTTAAGAAATAGATTTTTTGTAAGAAAAATTTACTTGAACGGTTTTTTTCTGTGAGTGATATTTTAAAAGTTATGAATGAAAACATGATTCTTATAAGAAATTTCAAAATGATATTATAACGGTTTTTTGATTGAATAAGAAGAAAAGTACTATTTTATTATAAAGTTTACTCCTCATTATTTGTAAATCTTGCTCGATCTAGACTCCACCATTAGAGGTGCATACACATGCTTTTTCATGCCAATTGTACCTAACGACCAAAGAAATACATCTTTAATGGTGGAGGCCAGTTTTGAAGTTGTCATGTCGACTGAATTCAGCTTTAGAAACATTACAGAATTCTAAATTTTTAATATAAGTTTCATTTGCATTTTTTTTTTAGACAGCATCATACCTCTGACCTATTTCATGGTTAAAGAAAAAATAAAATTCTAGAAAAGAAAATATATGGAGACAAAATTTCAGCAGACGAAGAAAGTAGGTAGGGAAGGAGAAAAGTAGAAAGAAAAATAAGAGTTTAAGGGCGAATATCTTTAGTTTCTGTTGGATAAGAAATAAAGAGGGCTATAAAACAAGAAAGTCATGGCCTCCTTGATATTCAATTTAGGGTGTACGTAAATTAAGTCTCAGGTAGCAAGTGAGTAGCAAGGTAGAACGAATGAATGTGGTATGGGGGGTGGGTGAGTAGGATCAGTAAGTGAGAGGCAGTGAGTGGGAGATTGCGAAGGAGAGAAGGTGCCAGATTGGCTATACAGACCTCTCTGTGAGCATGCACAAGTTTCGTTCAAGTTAACAAACTCTCCTAAACTTAAGTCGTGTGAATTATGCACTAAGTTTTTCCTTAGTGGGAGAGTTTGCCGCCAGCGATGTATTAACCAAGCTAGGCGTCACATTCGCCAAACCAGGAGGGCATACGGTGACCAACCTTGGTCCTTATGTCGTCCATTTCCTTCTTCTCTTCCCACCATTCTCTTTATACCCTAAACAAAGAATGCTAGATTGCTTTTTTTTTACTTTATCTTGTCAAAAATACTTTTTCTTGTAATAGATATGATTGTAATCGTGTCATTTTTTTATATTAAGTTTCCACAATAACACATGTTTTGTAGTCCTCGCACGAAAACTGATTTCTAGAAAATCGTACGTGCGTTTTTGCGCGTATTAACAGCATAGTTCAAAAACGAAAATTCGCAGAAAGTTCAAACTTGCCATTCCGTTTAAGTACCTCCATCACGGCAACCGAACAGCAAGTTATCAGTCAAAATTCCACCAACCACTTTACTAAATAGATTTTTTCAGTTTTTTGTTGTTGTGATTGTCTTGATTTTCTTTAAATTTAGTTCATAAACTACACACTAAAGTGCTATTTGCGTTTATTATCAGCTAAATAATATTAATTAGAATTAATTATGTGGCCAAAATTGGCCGCATTTTTTCAAATTTACTGCTACAATAATTAAGCACACGTATAGCGAAACAAATAATGTAACGTACAATGTTCACAATTGCATATTTATTTAAAACAATAAAGATTGCAATTTTCATTTTTGATTCTCGTTGAAGTTGAAATTTACTCCCAGTAGAAGACACATCTCACTGACCACTCATTTAACTGGCTGATAGCTACTATAGTGGAGTTGATGAGGAGAGAAATTAGGTTTGATTAATTAGACGAAATATGAAGACAGTATTATAGTATAGCTATAAGTTTACACAAACTGCACTGGACTTGTAATGATTTTATAGAATAAAAAGTAAGAGTAGAGATATGACACGATGGTTGAATCTGATAGATAGATATCTAGATAGAATGTCGTTAGATAGATTTTCAATGGCTTGTATACAGGTTCTCCCACTCTAGCCTGCTTAAGTCAGAGAGTACCAGAGAGAGTCTGTTTTCTCTCGGTCGGGCTTGTGTTCTCTCTCTTGCCGTTACACTACGCAATGCGCACCAATCTCCTAAGCAGAAGAGACCACCAGGTTCAAATTTAAGAAATAAATCCATCTACAATTTTAATAACTTTATTTGTTGCATTATAAAACATATTACATTATGTTACTGTATTTCAATCCACAAAACATATATTTATATACAGTTCAACCTTCATAAAGTACATAAATAAAATTTTAAATGAAATTATTTTTCATTCGAAAAGCCTCAAAATTATTATTTAGTCTCCCCAGTATTGTTGGGGTCCTTTTTGCACGCATTATTTTCATGTAGCAATTAACAGCTGACAATTAATGGAACGTTCACAATGTGGGCGGTAACAATCACTAAATTTCGAAAACCAGCTCGAGTAACTTTACACGATTATCTCCCCAAGTTGTACATCAATCCACGTAACATTTTACCAATACGAAGATATTCTATAGCAATATTATTAAGTGCATGTTCAATAACACGCATACCTGAATAGTATCCATCTCAGGCATATCTTTACTTCAATTTCATCCTGATATTTTTTCTACATAAATAATTGGCTAAACTGTATTTTTCACTTTATTTAAGGCCTATCTAATTTAATGATTGAAAACATTACAATTATAAAGAAAATTTGTCAAAGTCTTAGAAAGTAAGAGCAATGTGATTGAGGTCCCCTCAGTCCAAAAAAAAGTGATTTTTAGAAAATGGTCTGTGTGTGTGTGTGTTTTGTGAAAAGGATATCTCAAAAGAGAAAAGTTGCAGGAAGCTCAAACGTAGTATTACTTCCGCATCAGGCACGAAGATTTCAGGCAAAATCCAACAACCACAGAAGTACCACTTTACTAAATTTTTTTTTCCGAATTTTTTTGTATTTTTCTCAAAAACGGCTCCAACGATTTTCTTTAAACTTTAAGTATCAACTAAACATACAAAGAGCTACAAATTTTATTTGCAACTTTTCTCCGTGAAAATTCATTTAAGGGGACTTTTGGCGAAGAGGTGGAGTTATGTTTTTTCTCTATTGTTCTATTTCAATTCAACAATGTACTATAAAATTCTGTCAACTAAATAATATTACTTAGAATTTTTATAAATTGCCAAAATTCCCAGTTTGAAGAAATTCGGTTGAGACAGGAAGTGAGACCTTACTGAATAGGTTTTTCAGTTTTTTGTAATTTTCTCCATAAAAATGCCGACGGTTTTAAACACTAATAAGAATTTCAAGTGTGAAGAAAGTTTGCCATTTCGCAGTAAGTGAGGGTCGTGTGAGTGTTTCACACCAGATTTTTTTCACTAAAGAGTGAGTTTAAATACTTGAATCCCATCGTCTGAATTTTCTTTATACTACGACATAGTACCTTCTTGTCCTGCACCATGAAACTTATCTAAAAACCCTGATTTCTAATATTAATCATATTGATGTAGGTCATTCAATGATTGCAAATAAACTACACTATTTATTTATACATTTTATTATTTAAAAAATAAAAATGAATAACTTTTTGTTAAATAATAATTAGAAAATTAAATTAATTAAAAACAATTGTTAACCGAAGGTAATGGCTTATTCTTGCACTTGTTCTTCCAGCCGTACCAGGCATTAAACCCGTGTCTCTTCTTAATCTTTAACGCACATTTTACATCATCTGTGATGTCGTCATTTCTGAGATCTGTAAAAGAAAAAAAGAGAAGAAATAATAGAAATTAGAAGTAAAAGTACGTATTTACATTCAAGCTCTCAACTTGTTAAACTCACTCAGTATAATTTAGGGCCTGTAGAGGTGGTTGAAATGTGTAATGTAATTTATTTAGTATTGCATAACTAGAAATCATTCAAGCTTCTATACCCCTCACACACAATACACACACTCGCATCAGAGGATTGCTAGGACTGTATTCCAGCCATGCGGACAGATAATTCTAGGGATAACTTCTAATATGAGATATCAATGAAATTGCCTTAGTGTTCAGGTTATTGTTCAATGAATAATAATTATTTATGGTTTTAATAAGACACATTAACCAGACATAAGGCATTCATTACATTACACATATATAATGGAACCTTCCAGACTGCCACACGTGTGTCACACACAAGCAGCGCGCTCAGTGAGACACGACTGTAACACTTAGTAGCCACTTTCTACAGTACATTTAAAAATTCGAAACATTCTTAGTGTTATGTGTAATGAATCGAATCGTAAACTAATCACTTCTCACCGGAACTGAAAGGAGAAGTTAAACAGGAGAGTAGGGGTTAATCAAGCCACCTGGATAAAAAGAAACCGGGATTCTCACTGAAAGTATTGAGTCACCGTCAACGCCACTCTGCCAGTCATTCTGTCACTCTTTTTTCACAGTACCATACTGTCACTCTTAAAAATTACAGTGTAAAGTCCTTGAAGTGTTTATTATTCTCACTCAATACAAACAGTGTTTGACAAGTGTAACTCCGCTTAACCTAAGTATTTGTCTTCCGTGTAACTCCCCAAAAAGCATCTACCCACACGTACGTATAACATATATATAGGAAAGCTTATCATTACAACTTTCCCAGACTTTCGATTAAAAAACATCAATTTTCTCTCATAACAAAACAAAAAATTAGACATGAAACACTCACACTATTTTCTTCAAATTTGGATATCTATTAAGGTCAGCAAGGCCATGAAATTAAGTAATTGACTTATACCGCATTTTGCCATGAAGTAGCACTTTATAAAGAAAAACATTGCAGTTCTCCACCCCCACCACTCACCAGAGCTGAGACGAAAATCCATTTACTTTGTGATGTGCCATTATATCTTTAGTTATTTTGCAAAGTTTAAAGATAATAGTTGGAGACGAGTTTTTTAAAAATTATGTTAAAAACTGAAGAAAAGAGAAAAAAAAAAACTTTATGTACAGCTGCACAACCGTTTTTTATTTTAACAAAAACTTCGTAATCTGATACAATACATACACCTATACGTATGTGTAAGAGTATCAATCAACTAATGTGGTCAGTGACAGCAGCAATAAGATGAACTCAAAACTTTTTACACGAATTGATAGTCTTATTTTGACGAAGGATGAAAATCCGAAAACCGGTCAGAATCAAGTGAATGAAGCATGCTATTGATCGGATAAAATCCAGCATTATGGACCCAAATATATCCGTGTATTCCAAGAATGTTGTATAACCCAAACAACGACTTAGCGGCCGTTATAGGTTTCTGAATATTTTTCTGACTTTTGTTGACAAAGGCTTCAACGATTTTTCTTTTAAATTGGAATGCTAATTGCACAATATTTAAACCAATCACTTTTATTTGGTACAGTTTTCCGAAAAAATTGATTTTTTAATCGAATTTGAGTGGTAGGGCTGACCTGAGCTTGTGGCTCGGACAATAAGCGCTCCCATATAATGTGGTAACGTTCAATTAACGTCTTTTGCTTTAAAAAAAGAAAAAAACCCGCTATATGTCTAGTATTATGGAAAAATAAAAGTTTAAAATTGTCTTATTTGAAGAAAAATACGCAATTATTATTGTGATATTATTAGTGTGGGTGTGTCATACAAGAATTTTATGGATATTTTATAATTTGAATTTATGTTCGACATAATTACACATCTATGTACAAAAAAACAAACGTTTCCTTTACCTTCACATTTAATGTTACAATCGCCGCCAGGACTGCCATTTTTACACCAATAACGATCGTTTATCTGAAATGAGATAATGTTTTTATTTTGTATTTTAATATTATGTTTTATGGTATTTATTTATGTATTGTGCTTTGATTAACAACTTTCCATTGTGGAAAGTGTATTCAACTTGGATTCAAAAATTAATAATAATAATAATAATAATAATAATTATACTTTATTCTCAAAATAAATTTTACGAATTATTGAAAATGGAGAAAATATAATGTGAACAAAAAATAAACAAAATTGAAAAGCACTATTTGTTTGGACTAGAATGATCTGTCTACTGGTGGTCGATTTGCAACATGGAAATAAGACTTACAACGTATAGAAGAAATAAGAGATACTAAATATGGATATGAAGATAGTAAATATATGAAGATTAACTAAATATGGATATGATAATAAATAATAATAATATAACTAGAATAAGTTTTAAAGTAAATATTTATGTGTAAAACTAGATATTGGCGATACTTCCACGCAATGCGAGCATATTGGATAACTTAGCGATAGGGAACATTTCATACATCAATCAATTGGGCTGCAGTTTACCGAGATAGAAAATTGTGAATTTCGGATAATAGTGTGCACTCCTCCATAAAATGAACAGTTTCTTCGTTAACCCTAGAGTTACACATGGAACAGAGAAATTTTCTTTCTCTATAACAGGAATAAAATTCAAATTCGAGAGCTCAATTCTGATTATAAATAGCCAATCGTAATTCTTCCCTGGTTAGTCTCTTCTCACTAGTAGTCTTGCTTATAGCAAAATTAAATCAATCAAAATTTCAATTTAGGATTTACAAAATAAAAACGGTGATTTAGACTGAGCGCCATTCAAAAAACATTAACTGATGACCTTTACTAAATTTAATAACTCCAGGAAAAAAAGATGGCTACACGGATACATTATTGACAGAAAAATTAGACTCTAACAGATGGGCGAAATTGGCCACTAGTTTAACTAGAGAGAGAGACCATTGCTCTATTAATGACTTCATAGACAACCATAATGGCATATCTACGATCACTATACTTCAAAACTTTTGAGATATAATTAAAATGCAATCTCAGAGGTTACAGAAATAATGAATCAATCCGCGGTCTTTAAATAAAGCACGTAATTTGGTGCACAGAAGTTTAAGCGAATAATTTTGTGATAAAGAATCGTTGGATTTTTTTTTTAATTTGATCACTGCTCTGGTAACCCTAGATTGATAGGCAGAGCATAGAAACGAACAATAGGGATTTTAAACAATTTCTCTTCCTGAATATACAATTTCCCGTCAAAATTATTATCTCAGCAAATTAAAGTTGCAGCTATAATGGATCTTTTGCTGAGATTAATGAAAACTCAAAAAAGAATTAAATAAAATAAAATATGTTGTGACGTCTACAAGTTGCTGTTGCTCAGCTTGGACAAGCAAATTACAAGTAACTAGAAAGACATTTCTTTCAAAAGACACGCCTTCATTTCAAAACATTATTCAACTTAAATAAGTAAAAATTATTATTATTTTTTTTAATTCAAGGCGCGTCAACAACTATGGTCATTAGCGCCCGGAGCCTTCTCAGTGTACTGCCGGTCTCCGGACAGTGTTCTCTCGTTACAGATAACACTGTCTATCACCGGACAGTGAGCTGTATAGGCTCCCAGGAAGAAAAACTCTAAGGGCACTAAAACAGAGTTTTTTAAGTAAAATTACCTGAAACAAACCATGGTCATAACTTCCATTTCTGTTTGGACCTCCTTTGCGAGTTGTATTTCTACTGCTTTCCGCTTCTACCAGACAAACCCCTATAGATAAATTTTTAACAAAAATATTTTATTAAAAGTACAAAAACATTTACTCAATACAAACTCTGTATAAACTTGCATGGTTTTATTATTTTTATTTCTGTATTAAATGACTAAGGATATTATTGGCAAAGATTTTGATAATTTACTTACAATTTGGCAAATCTTCACGTGGAATGCCTTTGGCTACTAATTCCCTTGCTAAAGCACATCTTGTAAAACCTCTGGCCTGTGAAAGACCAAACAGGAAGAAAAATATTAAGACGACTTTCCTGGAAATTTAAAATATATAAATTAATCATTTTTACTTTCTCTTGGAATTATATAAATTATAAAGTACAGAGTACAAATATAATCTAGTGTGAAACATGCACAGGACTTCCTTTTATTTTTATTTTTTTTTAATTTTAAGGCGCGTCAACATCTATGGTCATTGGCGCCTAGGGCCTTCTCATTGCACTACCGCCCTTCGGACAGTGTTCTCTCGTTACAGACAACACTGTCAGTCACCGGATAGTGAGCTGTAGAGGCTCCTAGGAAGAAAAAAATCTAAGGGTAGCACAGCTGGACTCGAACCCGTGTCCTCCGCGTGGGATTCCAGTACGCTAAGCACTTAGCTATTCCCTTCCCTTTCTTTTACTATTACTAAAATTCTGATAGACAATTTTTTTGTTTACTTTCTCTTACTCCTCCTAAGAGGAAGTATTGTAATCGTGGCAAATTTTCGATATCGAGTTTTCAACGGAAATATGCGTTTTGAGGTTCCCTGAGTCCAAAAAAGTGTGTGTGTATGTGAACAGCATAGCTCAAAAACGAGAAACCTTAAAAAGTTTAAACTTGATTTTCCGTTTTGGTATCACAATGGGATCTGACAGTACGTTATCTGTCAATATTCCTCAACCGGAAGTACCTCTTTACTAGTTCTTTTTTTCACTTTTTTGCGATTTTCTCGAAAATGACTTTAACGATTTTCTTGAAACTTCCTATAGAAGATCTACAACTTTTATTTGTAACATTTTTCTAGAAAAAATCATTTAGGGGCGCTCTTATAGGGGAGGGATGGGGTTATGTTTTCTCTAAAGTGCTATCATAGTTGATAAAGTATGATTGTGTGATAGATTATACAATTCTATTACCCAAACAAACTTAATTAGAAATAAATAGGTGGCCAAAATTCCGAGTTTCAAGAAAATTAGTAAACCGGAAGTGCGCTTTTACTGAACCGTTTTTTCATTTTTCGACGAATTTCATTAAATTTGGTACAGAAAATATAAAATTTATGAATTTTGAAAACTGGAGTAAGAGAAAGTTGTGTGAGTGTTTCACACCAGATTTTTTTTTTTTATTTGCATTATATAAACAATAATGGAAAAGTGAAAATATATTTTATAGTGATATATCTTTGTCTCAATCCTTCAGCAAAGCTAGTGACGGCAGTTTATAATTAAGCGTAATGGAGGAGAAATATTACAAATAAAAGTTGTGGATCTTTTATGTCCTAGTTGATATACATAGTTTAAAGAAAATTGTTAGAGCCATTTTTGAGAAAATCGCAAAAAATAGGGAAAAAACTATCCAATAAAGTGGTACTTTCGGTTGAGGAATTTTGACAGATAACTTACTTCCTGGCGGATCCCATTGTGATACCTAAACGGAATATCAAATTCTATACTTCCTTCGTTTCTTTTTATGTATGCTGTTCACATTCATACATATATTTACACATTCAAACAGAAACCACTGTCTCAGGGGATCCCAAAACGTAAATTTCCGGTGTAAACTCGATATCGATAATGTGACTCGATTACCGTACTTCCTCTTACTAGGAAATAATAAGAGGAAATCAAAATTGTCTACTTCAAATTATTAATTCTCTACATTTAATCGCAAATTTTATTTTGTAAATTTTGCTTTTAATTTTTATTTCAAAAAAATCTATGTGATATTAAATAAGTTCTTTTAATTATTTATTATTATTAATATTTTATACAATTTATGAAGCAAAATCTGTTGTTTTTTTTTTCTTTTTTTATGAAGCGTATAGATTATTAATAAAAAAGATTCTAATATTAAATTCTAAAAGATTCTAAACATTAAATAAAGTTCTAATTTATTTGTTAATTAAAAAATTATAGTAATTAGAGTAATTAGAAAATTAGAGTAATTATGATAGCTGGGTTACCAACATGTCGACAGCGGAACTGTTCACTGGGTACTATGTTTAATCGCAGATATTATCCCAGTATATATACAAATATATGACCTAAGATTATGTACATTGTATGTACAAAGATGTGAATAACATGTAAAATGTAAATCCCACCACAAGCCATAATAAAAATTATCATTAACAGAGATAATATGTGGTCCATGAGTAGTAGTTTTGGGGGAGAAGGGTCAAATCAATAGCTTCCAGAATAATTTCATTGGAGATAAAACATTTATCGCTTTTTATAAGATTAATTTTAATTATTATTTGAGTCAGTTTTAAACAGGGTTACCTTCTATCCCTGTAGTAATGAACAGTATCTATATTTATAGCTTATTTTAAGTTTATATATTAAAATTACTTAAATTCCCTGATTTTAGACTTCCCAAAATTGTTGCCATACACGTTATTGATTAGAGTATATTTTGGTTTAGTCATTAAATAGGATGGCGGATAAAATAGAACAATTTAAAAAATGAATCTAAGTAATGAAGTTCGGAAGTCAATTTACTAATCGGATAATAAATATCCCATACAGAGACTGTTAGAAAATGAAATGATGAATTAAGGTAAGACAAGATATATATCGCATAATTTATCCGCAAGTGAATTGTAAAACTGATTATTTAACAAATAGTTGAGGTAATTAATTTTTTATATTTTAATAAAAAATTCGGTGAATTACAGTTTCATCACATCTAAAACAAAAACAAAAAAAAATTGAACAAACAAAAACATTAAACGAGAAACTCATTATAGATGATTCATCAAACAAGAGAACCATTCAGAAATATTATTTCAACGTGTTTATAAGATTTAGTGGTATTCCCCATTTTTTTTTTTTAAAGTTCAAAGTCGCCGAAAGTTGAAAGTAGAAACTTCCATTGATATCGTCAGGAAAATTTAGGCGCGATTTTTTTTTGTTTTATAAAAGTCGGTTATGAGAAATTAGCACTTGGCTATTTTTTTTTCTAGTTTTCTCAAAACTATTGAAATTTCTCTAATTTGAAGCACAATCTACGGTAGATGTAGATTCTTGCAGGGGATTATCGCATTATGCCCCTGGAGCCTTCTCAGTGCACTGCCGGCCTCCAAGCAGTGTTCTCTAGCTACAGACAACGCTGCTCATCACCGTACAGTGAGTTGTAGAGGCTCCTAGGAAGAGAAAATCTAAGTGCAGCATGCTGGATTCGAACCCGGGACCTCCGCGCTGCTAGTTCAGCGTGCTACCACTGAGCTAACCCCTTCCTTCTCCCTTGGCTTACGCCAATTAGCTGTGGACGAAGACCCTAGTTGTGTACTATGTTTGTCCTTGTCTGCAAAGTGTAGAGTGTATGTAGTTTAAGTGTATTGTGTACTGTTCTGACGATGTGCATGGAGTACTGAGCTGTGGTAACCCGTGGGGTCGCTACTCCCCAAGTAACTTCATGCTACAGATACCCCTTGCGGGCAGCAATCTACGGTAAACTTTATTTGAATACGGCAATTACTTTTATTTGAAAATAAGTGTATCACTTTTACTTTTTTTTTTTTTTAGTTTATTTGTTGAATAAGCAAAATCTGTTAAAATAACAATAATTGCTACTGCTCACTATTGATGCTGTTGGCTTGAGTATCTTGAGTGGAGAATCCATCCAGCGATGACACTCCTGGCATTGTTAGGGCGTTTGGTCGCAAATGTTATCCCTAGGCCACTTCCCTTGCAGTGCCCCCTTGTTATGTATTCTGTGGCAAGCTTAAGTTGGAGATAAGAGAATTGTTATGTAGTGATAGTGTTTCGTTAAACTTTTTGTTTTTGGTTGTTGATTGTGTCTGTCATCATGAATGGTGGTATATTAAGGTAAGTGTGTAGTGTGTAAAGCTTGAGTCGTAGTAGGGTGCGTCAGTAGTGTGTCGTAGAAATTTAGATTGGAAAGCTTATATTCTGTGTAGGTTGGAAGGTTTTGGTACAACTCCAAACTTCGCAACCTTACAGCCATATAGATCGAATTATAGTTTTTTAAATTAGTATCATGGGTAGAGGTTGTCGTTTAGTTTTCCATCTAGCAATCGTCGGAAATGTCGAAATCTTTGATTCAAAGCCTGTCTTTTAAGTCTGGTGTGGTGGTTCCAAGTTAATCGACGGTCTAAGTAGAGTCCAGGATAATTTTACTTTAAACATTTTTCTAAAAAAGCGTTTTTTAAGGGTTTCTGAAGAACAGGTGGTTTTAATAAATTAATTTTGTCGTAGTTTGTCTAATTAATATCGTCATATAACCTCCAGTGTAGTCACTTCAACTATAGCCTTCAATGTATGTATAAATGTGTCTATGTTAGTGGAAATCAGTTAAAATGTCAATTGTTAAGATATATTTGTCAATTTTATAGTTGTATCTACCGTAAGAGAAAGTCGTTCGAGTGGCACCCACCGGATTTTTTTTTTTTACTTTCTCTTACTGCTAAAAGAGAAAGATCATGCAAAATTGAGATTTCATCGGAAATACATGTTCCCGAATAATGCAAAAAAAAATTGTCTTTTACTAATTGTGCGTAATTGTGTGTATGTGTAAAATGAAAATTTATAGAATGTTAAGAAGAAATTTGGTGAGGATCGGTCAAGACAGAAACGCCCAACTTTTAAATGATTTGAGATGGCCTCTCGCCCTATTTTGGTAGTGGGTTTTGGTCGCTCGCATTTAAATTGGAAGGGTAATGGTGGACCGCACTTCTCCCTTAGTAGGAAGTTGCGACCTGTCAAATAATATCCTAAGTATTTGGCTAATTCGTCTGTTTTTAGGCAGCACTGAAAGGTATTTCCTTTTAACAGTTTTAGCCGTTTATATACTAGATATAATTGACAGTAACGAATCATGTTGTTGAGCCACTTACTTTGTAAGTGTCCTTATGGCTGTTTGCAAGTGGGTTGGTTAATTAGTTTTAGTCGGATTTTGGTCCGTCTAACTGTTCCGCCTACCGTTGGTAAACTGTTCGTTGGACAGTGCTTACATTGAATTATGCCAACGTTTCGACACAGTTGCCTATCTTTATCAAGGCTTTAATCGAAAAAAAAACAATACAATGAGGTACCACAATGCATTAATAATATTGTAAAATGCAGAATAATAATAAAAAAAAAATTAAATAGAAATAATATTGAACTTACATATAGAGATAATCGAGTAGATGTGGAGAAAGAAATTTTTCAACATACACATTTATTACATCACAGTATCATAAAAAAGAAAACTAAAAGTTATTAGTCTCTTGTCTTATATTATCTAAACAAATTAAATTTGGATTAAATAGGAAAAAAGTGAAAAGGATTTGAGAAGATTTTTAGAGGTATGGTAGGTGAATGGAGAAATCGCCATCATGTTTTAAAAGGTCATGTTTTTAAAAAAAAAAAACTGTTATATAGAACGTACAAATTATTGGTATCATTACGAAAATTAACCGAAAATTTATTTATTTTTAAATATATCATTTCTAATGTGTTCTTTTCTTCCTGTTAGTTTTTTACTTTCTCTTACTCCTAGTAAGAGGAAGTATTGTAATCGTGTCAAATTTTCGATATCGAGTTTTCACCGGAAATATCCGTTTTGAGGTCTCCTGAGTCCAAAAAAGTGGTTTTTAGCAAATGGTCTCTGTGTGTGTGTGTGTGTGTGTGTGTGTGTCCGTGTGTCCGTGTGTGTGTTGTGTGTGTGTATGTATGTATGTGAACAGCATAGCTCAAAAACGAAAAACAGTAGAAAGTTGAAACTTGATATTCCGTTTAGGTATCACTGTGGGATCTGACACTACGTTATCTGTCAAAATTCCTCAACCGGAAGTACCACTTTACTAGTTGGATTTTTTACTTTTTTGCGATTTTCTCAAAAATGGCTCCGACGATTTTCTTTAAACTTTAAAAATCAACCACACATACAAAGAGCTACAACTTTTATTTGAAACATTTCTCCGGGAAAATGCAGTGAAGAGCACTTTTCGGGGAGGGGTGGGGTTAGGTTTCTATATAAAGTGCTATTTCAGTTTATTAGAAAATTCTGTCATCTAAATAATTATAATTAGAATTAAATATGTTATTGAAATTCCGAGTTTGAAAAAAATCGGATGACCAGAAGTGCAATTACTTTGCTACTTTACTAAATGATTTATTCACTTTTTCGCAATTTTCTCAAAAATGGCTCCGATGATTTTTTTGAAACTTATAAACATGATGATTTTTTGATAAACTAAACATGCAAAGATCTACAACTTTTATCTAAAACATTTCTCTGGAAAAATTCTTTTAAGGGCACTTTTAGGGGAGGGGTGGGGTTAGATTTTCATCAAAGTGCTATCCTAGTTGATTATACAATTCTATAATCCAAACATAATTAGTTAGAAATAAATAGATGGCTGAGTTACAAGAAAATTAGTAAACCGGATGTGTGCTTTTACTGAACAGTTTTTTTTTAATTTTTGCGCTTTTCACCATTGAAAACACCGACATATTTCATTAAATTTGCTGCATTAACTATAAAATTTGTCAATTAAAATTTTTGAAAACTAAGAGTGAGTAAGAGAAAGTTGTGTGTGTGTGTATCACACCAGATTTTTTTTTTTGCTAACTAAAATGTCTCTAACAAATGTGTCTGTCATTTTTATTTCTGCAATCGTATTAATGTTGGTAAATTCTGTTTTCCAAGTATTGTGTAGTTATGTGGATCTTTATATAGGCTGTATATTTTATTCTATATGTAGAGTTTTTGTGTTTTTGTGATAAAAAACTATGAAACCAATTTGATAGCCTTTAAAAATTTTTTATTTAAATGTTATGATTAACATTTTGTCCTCTCCTTACGTTTCGGCATTCTACATGCCATTCATTATCAAAGGTTTGTTTAAAACAACAGTACATTATCTAAAAAGAGAAGTTACAGAAATAGATACAATGAAATTGAGTATACATTAAGAAATATCGTTTTATTTGTCCACAAATTGTTAACTCACCTTGTTATGTGTATTTGAGGTTTATTATTATATAGCTCTGGTTGATAAGATATATGTATGCTAAATTTTGTTAAAACTGAATTTTATTATATGTTGGTATGCTGCTTTTGTTAATATGGTTTAATTTATTTTAAACTGAAATATGCATTGTATTTTGATATATTTTTATAATACTTAGTTTTTTTTTAAAAAATGGTGCACCACGTGGTTCTATATTGGTTTTGTAACTAAATGGATATACTTATTATATTTTTTATATATTTATATATATAGGCCTGTGAGTAAAGAAACAGAAAGTGTTTATAGTAGATGCTTTCTTTTGAGATATTTAAAATATTTTGATGTATTCAAGAATTTTTTACTTATTATCTGTCGAGTTAGACCCTAGCTATTTGCTTTCAAATGGGTAACTGATTTGAAACAGTGTGTGAGGAGAGTAGCGTATTTGTAGAATATTATGTATATAGCTTTGTAATTTTTCAGTGAATTAATTTATATATTTTTATTTAAATTAGTTGATGATTTTATTTTAAACAATTTTTGTTAATATATATTATATTTTCGTTTAAATATATTGCTATTATATTGGATGTTGGCTATGTTGGATATATAGGTGGCCTGCTTTGATGGTAAGAGTGTGAGGTTTATGTGGTGCAGGTTGTATAAAAATGTGATATAGCGGGCTGATTTATACTCTATTTCATTGTATCTATTTCTGTAACTTCTCTTTTTAGATAATGTACTGTTGTTTTAAACAAACCTGTGATAATGGCATGTAGAATGCCGAAACGTAAGGAGAGGACAAAATGTTAAGCAGTAACACTTAAATAAAAAATTTTTAAAGTCTGTTAAATTGGTTTCATAGTTTTTTATCGCAAAAACACAAAAACTCTACGTATTGTGTAGTTTGACCAACATAAATACATTAATATTAATTTGACCAACATAAAAACATTGATACAATGTTCAAAAATTGATATCAGTTGCAATACAACTTTAGTAGATTCGGATAAATCAACCGGATGTGCGATTGTCTGAATAGTTTTTTGTTTCTATTTTCGCAAATGTTTCGAAAATTGTTCCAACGATTTTCATCAATCTTCAAAACAGAGTGATTTCTAGCACTATATATTATTTTTATATTTTTTTATAAGTATTATTTAATGATAGCTACCAATATTAAATAGATTCTTTTTTTTTACTCAAATATATTGCGGTAGCCATTCATTTCGAAGTTATAATGTCGACCAAATTCAGCTTTAGAAACATTACAGAATTCTAAATTTTTAATATAAGCTTCATTTGCATTTTTTTTTCTTTTTTTTTTTAGACAGCATCATAACCTCTGACCTATTTCATGGTTGAAGAAAAAATGAAATTCTAGAAAAGAAAATATATGGCGACAAAATTTCAGCAGACGAAGAAAGTAGGTAGGGAAGGAGAAAAGTAGAAAGAAAAATAAGAGTTTAAGGGCGAATATCTTTAGTTTCTGTTGGATAAGAAATAAAGAGGGTCATAAAACAAGAAAGTCATGGCCTCCTTGATATTCAATTTAGGGTGTACGTAAATTAAGTCTCAGGTAGCAAGTGAGTAGCAAGGTAGAACGAATGAATGTTGTATGTGGGGGGGTGAGTAGGATCAGTAAGTGAGAGGCAGTGAGTGGGAGATTGCGAAGGAGAGAAGGTGCCAGACTGGCTATACAGACTTCTCTGTGAGCGTGCACAAGTTTCGTTCAAGTTAACAAACTCTCCTAAACTTAAGTCGTGTGAATTATGCACTAAGTTTTTCCTTAGTGGGAGAGTTTGCCGCCGGCGATGTATTAACCAAGCTAGGCGTCACATTCGCCAAACCAGGAGGGCATACGGTGACCAACCTTGGTCCTTATGTCGTCCATTTCCTTCTTCTCTTCCCACCATTCTCATTATACCCTAAACAGAGAATGCTATAATGCCCTTCTTTTTTCTTTTTTTTTTACTTTCTCTTGTGAAAAATACTTTCTGCTGTGAGAGATATGATTGTAATCGTGTCAATTTTTTATATCAAGTTTCCACGAAATTATATGTTTTGTGGTCCTCGCACAAAACTGATTTCTAGAAAATGGTACGTGCGTTTTTGCGCGTATTAACAGGATAGTTCAAAAACGAAAATTCGCAGAAAGTCAAACTTGCCATTCCGTTTACGTACCTCCATAATGGCAACCGAACAGCAAGTTATTTGTCAAAATTCCACCAACCACTTTTTTTTTCTTTTTTTTTTCTCAACGCTTCTGTACCGCGACCATTTCTTGATCTATTGTACCCCCCTCTGGGGCCTAAGATGAGCTAGCTCATCTATAGCACCCTCTCCAGGTTTAACTCCCTGAGGAATCTCAGAATCCTGGAAGGTTCTAGGGTAGGTATTTCTTCCTCCCCTATCTGGTAACAGCCCAGACTACTAAATCTTCTTTGAATGACGTCATCACAGTCCGTGAGGAGATGTACCGGAGTTTCCTCCGCCTCTCCACAGAATCTGCATATGCCGTCACCTACTAGGCCAATCTTTCTCAGGTGCCCTCTGAGTCTGCAATGCCCCGTAAGGAATCCGTAAGAAATACGGATCCTATTCTTACTCAGACTGATGAAGGCAGACCTTGGCCTGCCTCAGTCCCGGGATAGTGTTCCAGAGACGAGCTCTTTTAGCCATCTACTCCTTCTTGATTTCTTCTAGAAATACTTGGTCACTGACTCCACAAAAGGGCTCTGGCCCACTGAGAGGAGATACAGCGCCTTCCTTTGCCAGGGCGTCAGCTACCTCATTACCTTCCACGCCGACATGTCCCGGCACCCAATGTAGGGTAACCTTATTGCTCCTGCCTAGTTCATTAAGCTTGCCTAGGCATTCCCATACCATTTTAGAACTGATTACATAAGATACTGCTTTAATGGCCGCCTGGCTGTCGGATAGGATAACCATCTCCTGATTCCGATATCCCCGATCAAGGTTCAACTGAACGCACCTTCCAATAGCGTAGATTTCCGCCTGGAAGATGCTAGGAAACCTACCCATAGGTTCTGAGTGTTTGATTCTAGGCCCAAACACCCCTGCCCCGGTTCCTTCGAGGGTCTTAGACCCATCTGTATACCACTTAATGGCATGCTTGCTAATACTGACCAGGGCGGATCCATCGCTTCACTCTCCTTTCGTACTTAGCTTCGTAGAAAAATTCCTAACGAAGCTATATTTCTTGATCATACTATCTCTAGGAAAGTCCCAGGCAGTCCCTGCAGAAGGAGGTATTCGCCTCCCAGCCCACATCCCTAGAGATTCTGAGGAGGGCTCCCTTCGCCACTCGCTCCACCACTAGGTGGAGCGGTGTGAGATTGAGAATAACCTCAATCCCGGCTGTAGGGCACGTCTTCATTGCTCCCGTCGTGCATAGGCACGCAAGGCGCTCTACTTTGTCAAGAGTCTTCTTGACCTTCTCGAGCTTTGCTCTGCTGTACCACGCTATGTGCCAAAGGTGATAATAGGTCTCACCATCATAGTGTACATCCAAATAAGAATTCGAGGAGGGCATCCCCAGGACTTGCCCGCCACCCTCCTGTACACCATGAGAGCGCGAGTAGCTTTACTGGCAGTTATTTCAACATGCCTATTCCATAGAAGCTTACTATCCAGAGTTACCCCAAGAACCAACCACTTTACTAAATAGATTTTTTCAGTTTTTTGTTCTTGTTGCTGTGATTGTCTTGATTTTCTTTAAATTTAGTTCATAAACTACACTAAAGTGCTATTTGCGTTTATTATCAGCTAAATAATATTAATTAGAATTAATTATGTGGCCAAATTTGGCCGCATGTTTTCAAGTTTACTGCTACAATAATTAAGCACACGTATAGCGAAACAAATAATGTAAGTACAATGTTCACAATTGCATATTTATTTAAAACAACAAAGATTGTAATTTTCTATTTTTGATTCTCGTTGAAGTTGAAATTTACTGCTAGTAGAAGACACAATGTAAAACACTGACCACTCATTCAACTGGCAGTACTAGCAGCCAGCACTCAGTGATAGCTATGCTACGCGCACCAATCTCCTAAGCAGAAGAGACCACCAGGTTCAAATTTAAGAAATAAATCCATCTACAATTTTTATAACTTTATTTGTTGCATTATAAAACATATTACATTATGTTACTGTATTTCAATCCACAAAACATATATTTATATACAGTTCAACCTTCATAAAGTTACATAAATAAAATTTTAAATGGAATTATTCTTCATTCGCCTCAAAAAGCCTCAAAATGATTATTTACTCTTCCCAATATTGTTGGGGTCCTTTTTGCACGCATTATTTTCATGTAGCAATTAACAGCTGACAATTAATAGAACGTTCACAATGTGGGCGGTAACAATCACTAAATTTGAAAATTCCCGAGCTCGAATCTTTACGCGATTGTCTCCCCAAGCTGTACATCAATCCACGAAACATTTTACCAATACGAACATATTCTATAGCAATATTATTAGTGGGGGCGGGGATTGGTGTAGTGGTTATGAGCACGGACTTGTAAGTGGGAGGACCCAGTTCGAGTCCAGCGTATAACTGCTAAATTTTATATTTGTTTAAAAAATGTTAATAGTAAAGTAGGTGCTTCCGCCCCCGTCCGCGACACCTAATTTGGTAGTTGGACGTTAAGCCCGCCTGAAAAAATAGGCATTACTTTACTTTACTTACTTTTTATTATTAAGTGCATGTTCAATAACAGGCATATCCTAGATAGTATTCATTTCTGGCATATCTTTAACTTCAATTTCATCCTGATACTTTTTTTACATAAATAATTGGCTAAACTGTATTTATACTTTTAATCATTCATCTTTTTATCAGTATAAAATTGTTACATTTTTAATGACCCGCGGTCCTATTCAGTGGCCCGCCCGTTCTCCAGTACCTAATGCCACTGGATTATTTCCTCTGAGGATACGTAAATAATAAAGTTTAATATTACACCAACATAAACACTGTCAATCGCTGTCACTTAAATCTGTGCAAAGTTAAGTAAGAGAAATTAATGTGAATGTTTCACACCAGATTTTTTTTTTTTTCTTACTTTCTCTTACTCTGTTTTAAGTGTCAAAATTTCGAAATTCAGTTTTTCACCGGAAATACCTGTTTTAAAATCAGTTTAATACGAAAAAAATGTTTTGTTAATTGAGAAAGAAGGCACTATTATACAACATACACTCAGATATACATTATAACAGTTTTTCACTTTATTTAAGGCCTATCTAATTAAACGATTGAAAACATTACAATTATAAAGAAAATTTGTCTATTCAATTTATTAATGAAATAAGGGAAAGTCTTAGAAAGCAAGAGCAAGTATTGTGATTGAGGTCCCCTGAGTCCAAAAAAAGTGATTTTTAGAAAATGGTCTGTATGTGTGTGTGTGTGTGTGTGTGTGTGTGTGTTTTGTGAAAAGGATATCTCAAAAGAGAAAAGTTGCAGGAAGCTGAAACTTAGTATTACTTCCGCATCAGGCACGAAGATTTCTGGCAAAATCCAACAACCACAGAAGTACCACTTTACTAAATTTTTTTTTCCAATATTTTTGTATTTTTCTCAAAAACGGCTCCAACGATTTTCTTTAAACTTTAAGTATCAACTACACATACAAAGAGCTAGAAATTTTATTTGCAACTTTTCTCCGTGAAAATTCATTTAAGGGGACTTTTGGCGAAGAGGTGGAGTTATGTTTTTCTCTATTGTACTATTTCAATTCAACAATGTGCTATACAATAATTCTGTCAACTAAATAATATTAATTAGAATTATATAAATTGCCAAAATTCCCAGTTTGAAGAAATTCGGTTGAGACAGGAAGTGCACATTACTGAATAGGTTTTTCAGTTTTTTGTGATTTTCTCCATAACAATGCCGACGGTTTTAAACACTAATAAGAATTTCAAGTGTGAAGAAAGTTTGCCATTTCGCAGTAAGTGAGGGTCGTGTGAGTGTTTCACACCAGGTTTTTCTTCACTAAAAAGCTTAAATTTGAGTTTAAATACTGGAATCCCATCGTCTGAATTTTCTTTGTTCTACGTGTATATTTTCATGACAGACAATACTTTCTTGTCCTGCACCATGAAACTTATCTAAAAACCCTGATTTGTAATTAATCACATTGTTACAGGTCATTCAATGATTTTGAAAATAAACTGCACTATTTATTTATGCCTTTTATTATTTAAAAAATTAAAATAATTAACTTTTTGTAAAATAATAATTAGAAAATTAAATAAATTAAAAACAATTGTTAACCGAAGGTAATGGCTTATCCTTGCACCTGCTCTTCCAGCCATTCCAGGCATAATACTCGTGTCTCTTCTTAACCTTTAACGCACATTTTACGTCATCTGTGATGTCGTCATTTCTGAGATCTGTAAAAGAGAAAAGAGAAGAAATAATAGAAATTAGAAGTAAAAGTACGTATTTACATTCAAGCTCTCAACCTGTTAAACTCACTCAGTATAATTTAGGGCCTGTAGATGTGGTTGAAATGTGTAATGTAATTTATTTAGTATTGCATAACTAGAAATCATTCAAGCTTCTATACCCCTCACACACAATACACACACTCGCATCTGAGGATTGCTAGGACTGTACTCCAGCCATGCAGACAGATAATTCTAGGGATAACTTCTAATATGAGATATCAATGAAATTGCCTTAGTGTTCAGGTTATTGTTCAATGACTAATTTATGCTTTTAATAAGTCACATTAACCAGACATAAGGCATTACATTACACATATATAATGGTACCTTCCAGACTGCCACACGTGTGTCACACACAAGCAGCGCGCTCAGTGAGCCACGACTGTAACACTTAGTAGCCACTTTCTACAGTACATTTAAAAATTCGAAACATTCTTAGTGTTATGTGTAATGAATCGAATCATGATCGAATCGTAAACTAATCACTTCTCACCGGAACTGAAAGGAGAAGTTAAACAGGAGAGTAGGGGTTAGTCAAGCCACCTGGATAAAAAGAAACCGGGATTCTCACTGAAAGTATTGAGTCACCGTCAACGCCACTCTGCCAGTCATTCTGTCACTCCTTTTTCACAGTACCATACTCTCACTCTTAAAAATTACAGTGTAAAGTCCTTGAAGTGTTTATTATTCTCACTCAATACAAACAGTGTTTGACAAGTGTAACTCAGCTCAACCTAAATATTTGTCTTCCGTGTAACTCCCCAAAAAGCATCTACCCACACGTACGTATAACATATATATATAGGAAAGCTTATCATTACAACTTTCCCAGACTTTCGATTAAAAAACATCAATTTTCTCTCATAAAACAACAACAAAAATTAGACATGAAACACTCACACTATTTTCTTCAAATTTGGATATCTATTAAGGTCAGCAAGGCCATGAAATTGAATAGTTGGAGACGATTTTTTTAAAAATTATGTTAAAAACTGAAGAAAAGAGACCAAAAAAAAACATTCAGTATAGCTGCACAACCGTTTTTTATTTTAACAAAAACTTCGTAATCTGATGCAATACACACACCTATACGTATGTGTAAGAGTATGTGTATACACGTGTGTATGTATGTATGTGTTGTCTTTGTAAATAAAATATCTCTTTCAAAAAAAAGAAGAAGATCGCAGAAATCTCAAATTTGACATTTTTCATTCAGCCATTTTTCAAGAAAATCACAAAAAAAGACTCTAGAAAATTTACACACTAACTACTACAAGAAGGGATGGGATTAGTTCAGTGGCAACGCGCATGGACTAGCAAAGCGGAGGTCCCGGGTTCGAATCCAGCTGGTGCCCTTAGATTTTTTCTTCCTAGGAGGCTCTTACAGCTCACTGTCCGGTGATGGACAGTGTTGTCTGTAACGAGAGAACACTGTCCGGAGGCCGGCAGTGCACTGAGAAGGTAGTTATATGCACTTTGGGGTAGTTATATGTGCCTAGAAGGGCTTTGGAAATCATATGACTTGGTCCCTCCACACACACAATAAAACAAATAAATAAAAAACTACTACAAGCACAAAAAATTTATCGATTCTATTTCAAACATTATATTATCAAGAAAATTGAATAATTTTCCGACCGTAAAAAATAGTTAAGATTCTATCCGATTGTAGGCCATGCTTCCCGATGGTTTTCCGATTCTCATCCATCGTCAGAGAATAAGGCTGCTGTTTGTATCAATCAACCAATGTGGTCAGTGACAGCAGCAATAAGATGAAGTCAAAACTCTTTACACGAATTGATAGTCTTATTTTGACGAAAGATGAAAATCCGAAAACCGGTCAGAATCAAGTGAATGAAGCATGCTATTGATCGGATAAAATCCAGCATTGTGGACCCAAATATATCCGTGTATTCCAAGAATGTTGTATAACCCAAACTATGACTTAGCGGCCGTTATAGGTTTCTGAATATTTTTCTGACTTTTGTTGACAATAGCTTCAACGATTTTTCTTTTAAATTGGAATGCTAATTGCACAATATTTAAACCAATCACTTTTATTTGATACAGTTTTCCGAAAAAATTGATTTTTTAATAGAATTTGAGTGGTAGGGCTGACCTGGGCTTGTGGCTCGGACAATAAGCGCTCCCATATAATGTGGTAACGTTCAATTAACGTCTTTTGCTTTAAAAAAAATAAAAAACCGCTATGTCTAGTATTATGGAAAATTAAAAGTTTGAAATTGCCTTATTTGAAGAAAAATACTCAATTATTATTGTGATATTATTAGTGTGAGTGTGTCATACAAGAATTTTATGGATTTTTTATAATTTGAATTTATGTTCTACATAATTACACATCTATGTACAAAAAAACAAACGTTTCCTTTACCTTCACATTTAATGTTACAATCGCCGCCAGGACTGCCATTTTTACACCAATAACGATCGTTTATCTGAAATGAGATAATGTTTTTATTTTGTATTTTAATATTATGTTTTATGGTATTTATTTATGTATTGTGCTTTGATTAACAACTTTCCATTGTGGAAAGTGTATTCAACTTGGATTCAAAATTTAATAATAATAATAATAATAATTATACTTTATTTGTTGTGGTGGTTGGTTCCGCAGAGCTGGAAAGCATCAGAGACATTTTCCGTGGTAGCCTGCTTCATTTGTGGTCATCGACCGGTTTCGGGCGTTCGCCCATCTTCAGGATGCGTTTTTCAGACAGTGTGACAACACAGACTTGTACAGAGACTTAGTTTCACACTAACTGAGGTGTTTTTTAAATACTAAACTCTTAAACTAGGTAAAGGGATGTGGACCAGATGGGTGGGAAAACACGTGTTTGGGTTGTTAAAGGGCAAATTCTTTTCTTACAGTGGACGCGGGGGTCTAATCTTAAACTCTGTTGTTGGAGGGAGACTTATTCACAATTAACTAACCAAAATATTAAGAATATACAAAAAATAAAAAATAAGATACACAAAATAAATCTAAATAAAATTAAACTAACATTTTAAAATTCATTCATTCGTTTAAAACTGAACGATTTTTTATATAATTAAGTTAAGTTTTCCAGTTCCAAAGAATTAAGAAATTCCAGTCATTCTTTCACATCCTCGCAAGCATCTGGTCACATCCCTTTACCTAGTTTAAGAGTTTAGTATTTAAAAAACACCTCAGTCAGTGTGAAACTAAGTCTCTGTACGAGTCTGTGTTGGCACACTGTCTGAAGAACGCATCCTGAAGATGGGCGAACGCCCGAAACCGGTCGATGACCACAAAATGAAGCAGGCTACCACGGAAAATGTCTCTAATTATACTTTATTCTCAAAATAAATTTTACGAATTATTGAAAATGGAGAAAATATAATGTGAACAAAAAAATAAACAAAATAGAAAAGCACTCTCTGTTTGGACTGGAATGATCTGTCTACTGGTGGTCGATTTGGACCATGGAAATAAGACTTACAACGTATAGAAGAAATAAGAGATACTAAATATGGATATGAAGATAGTAAATATATGAAGATTAACTAAATATGGATATGATAATAAATAATAATAATATATCTAGAATAAGTTATTAAAGTAAATATTTATGTGTAAAACTAGATATTGGCGATACCTCCACGCAATGCGAGCATATTGGATAACTTAGCGATAGGGAACATTTCATACATCAATCAATTGGGCTGCAGTTTACCGAGATAGAAAATTGTGAATTTCGGATAATAGTGTGCACTCCTCCATAAAATGAACAGTTTCTTCGTTAACCCTAGAGTTACACATGGAACAGAGAAATTTTTTTTCTCTATAACAGGAATGAAATTCAAATTCGAGAGCTCAATTCTGATTATAAATAGCCAATCGTAATTCTTCCCTAGTTAGTCTCTTCTCACTAGTAGTCTTGCTTATAGCAAAATTAAATCAATCAAAATTTCAATTTAGGATTTACAAAATAAAAACGGTGATTTAGACTGAGCGCCATTCAAAAAACATTAACTGATGACCTTTACTAAATTTAATAACTCCAGGAAAAAAAGATGGCTACACGGATATATTATTGACAGAAAAATTAGACTCTAACAGATGGGCGAAATAGGCCACTAGTTTAACTAGAGAGAGACCATTGCTCTATTAATGACTTCATAGACAACCATAATGGCATATCTACGATCACTATACTTCAAAACTTTTGAGATATAATTAAAATGCAATCTCAGAGTTTACAGAAATAATGAATCAATCCGCGGTCTTTAAATAAAGCACGTAATTTGGTGCACAGAAGTTTAAGCGAATAATTTTGTGATAAAGAATCGTTGGATTTTTTTTTTAATTTGATCACTGCTCTGGTAACCCTAGATTGATAGGCAGAGCATAGAAACGAACAATAGGGATTTTAAACAATTTCTCTTCCTGAATATACAATTTCCCGTCAAAATTATTATCTCAGCAAATTAAAGTTGCAGCTATAATGGATCTTTTGCTGAGATTAATGAAAACTCAAAAAAAAATTAAATAAAATAAAATTATGTTGTGACGTCTACAAGTTGCTGTTGCTCAGCTTGGACAAGCAAATTACAAGTAACTAGAAAGACATTTCTTTCAAAAGACAGGCCTTCATTTCAAAACATTATTCAACTTAAATAAGTAAAAATGATTTTTTTTTTTTTTAATTCAAGGCGCGTCAACAACTATGGTCATTAGCGCCCGGAGCCTTCTCAGTGTACTGCCGGTCTCCGGACAGTGTTCTCTCGTTACAGATAACACTGTCTATCACCGGACAGTGAGCTGTATAGGCTCCCAGGAAGAAAAACTCTAAGGGCACTAAAACAGAGTTTTTTAAGTAAAATTACCTGAAACAAACCATGGTCATAACTTCCATTTCTGTTTGGACCTCCTTTGCGAGTTGTATTTCTACTGCTTTCCGCTTCTACCAGACAAACCCCTACAGATAAATTTTTAACAAAAATATTTTATTAAAAGTACAAAAACATTTACTCAATACAAACTCTATATAAACTTGCATGGTTTTATTATTTTTATTTCTGTATTAAATGACTAAGGATATTATTGGCAAAGATTTTGATAATTTACTTACAATTTGGCAAATCTTCACGTGGAATGCCTTTGGCTACTAATTCCCTTGCTAAAGCACATCTTGTAAAACCTCTGGCCTGTGAAAGACCAAACAGGAAGAAAAATATTAAGACGACTTTCCTGGAAATTTAAAATATATAAATTAATCATTTTTACTTTCTCTTGGAATTATATAAATTATAAACTACAGAGTACAAATATAATCCAGTGCGAAACATGCACAGGACTTCCTTTTATTTTTTTTTTTTTTTAATTTTAAGGCGCGTCAACATCTATGGTCATTGGCGCCTAGGGCCTTCTCATTGCACTACCGGCCTTCGGACAGTGTTCTCTCGTTACAGACAACACTGTCAGTCACCGGATAGTGAGCTGTAGAGGCTCCTAGGAAGAAAAAAATCTAAGGGTAGCACAGCTGGACTCGAACCCGTGTCCTCCGCGTGGGATTCCAGTACGCTAAGCACTTAACTATTCCCTTCCCTTTCTTTTACTATTACTAAAATTCTGATAGACAATTTTTTTGTATACTTTCTCTTACTCCTCCTAAGAGGAAGTATTGTAATCGTGGCAAATTTTCGATATCGAGTTTTCAACGGAAATATCCGTTTTGAGGTTCCCTGAGTCCAAAAAAGTGGTTTTTAGCAAATGGCCTGTGTGTGTGTTGTGTGTGTGTATGTGAACAGCATAGCTCAAAAACGAGAAACGTTAGAAAGTTGAAACTTGATTTTCCGTTTGGGTATCACAATGGGATCTGACAGTACGTTATCTGTCAATATTCCTCAACCGGAAGTATTTCTTTACTAGTTCTTTTTTTCACTTTTTTGCGATTTTCTCGAAAATGGCTTTAACGATATTCTTGAAACCTCGTATAGAAGCTAAGCATACAAAGATCTACAACTTTTATTTGAAACATTTTTCTAGAAAAAATCATTTAGGGGCGCTCTTATAGGGGAGGGATGGGGTTATGTTTTCTCTAAAGTGCTATCATAGTTGATAAAGTATAATTGTATGATAGATTATACAATTCTATTACCCAAACAAACTTAATTAGAAATAAATAGGTGGCCAAAATTCCGAGTTTCAAGAAAATTAGTAAACCGGAAGTGCGCTTTTACTGAACCGTTTTTTCATTTTTCGACGAATTTCATTAAATTTGGTACAGAAAATATAAAATTTATGAATTTTGAAAACTGGAGTAAGAGAAAGTTGTGTGAGTGTTTCACACCAGATTTTTTTTTTTTATTTGCATTATATAAACAATAATGGAAAAGTGAAAATATATTTTATAGTGATATATCTTTGTCTCAATCCTTCAGCAAAGCTAGTGACGGCAGTTTATAATTAAGCGTAATGGAGGAGAAATATTACAAATAAAAGTTGTGGATCTTTTATGTCCTAGTTGATATACATAGTTTAAAGAAAATTGTTAGAGCCATTTTTGAGAAAATCGCAAAAAATAGGGAAAAAACTATCCAATAAAGTGGTACTTTCGGTTGAGGAATTTTGACAGATAACTTACTTCCTGGCGGATCCCATTGTGATACCTAAACGGAATATCAAATTCTATACTTCCTTCGTTTCTTTTTATGTATGCTGTTCACATTCATACATATATTTACACATTCAAACAGAAACCACTGTCTCTGGGGATCCCAAAACGTAAATTTCCGGTGTAAACTCGATATCGATAATGTGACTCGATTACCGTACTTCCTCTTACTAGGAAGTAAATAAGAGGAAATAAAAATTGTCTACTTCAAATTATTAATTCTCTACATTTAATCGCAAATTTTATTTTGTAAATTTTGCTTTTAATTTTTATTTCAAAAAAATCTATGTGATATTAAATAAGTTCTTTTAATTATTATTATTAATATTTTATACAATGTATGAAGCAAAATCTGTTGTTCTTTTTTCTTTTTTTATGAAGCGTATAGATTATTAATAAAAAAGATTCTAATATTAAATTCTAAAAGATTCTAAACATTAAATAAAGTTCTAATTTATTTGTTAATTAAAAAATTATAGTAATTAGAGTAATTAGAAAATTAGAGTAATTATGATAGCTGGGTTACCAACATGTCGACAGCGGAACTGTTCACTGGGTACTATGTTTAATCGCAGATATTATCCCAGTATATATACAAATATATGACCTAAGATTATGTACATTGTATGTACAAAGATGTGAATAACATGTAAAATGTAAATCCCACCACAAGCCATAATAAAAATTATCATTAACAGAGATAATATGTGGTCCATGAGTAGTAGTTTTGGGGGAGAAGGGTCAAATCAATAGCTTCCAGAATAATTTCATTGGAGATAAAACATTTATCGCTTTTTATAAGATTAATTTTAATTATTATTTGAGTCAGTTTTAAACAGGGTTACCTTCTATCCCTGTAGTAATGAACAGTATCTATATTTATAGCTTATTTTAAGTTTATATATTAAAATTACTTAAATTCCCTGATTTTAGACTTCCCAAAATTGTTGCCATACACGTTATTGATAAGAATATATTTTGGTTTAGTCATTAAATAGGATGGCGGATAAAATAGAACAATTTAAAAAATGAATCTAAGTAATGAAGTTCGGAAGTCAATTTACTAATCGGATAATAAGTATCCCATATAGAGACTGTTAGAAAATGAAATGATGAATTAAGGTAAGACAAGATATATATCGCATAATTACTGATATATATTGCATTGTAAAACTGATTATTTAACAAATAGGTGAATAATGAGGTAATTAATTTTTCTATATTTTAATAAAAATTTCGATGAATTACAGTTTCATCACATCTAAAAAAAAAATTGAACAAACAAAAACATTAAACGAGAAACTCATTATAGATGATTCATCAAACAACAGAACCATACAAAAATATTATTTCTACGTGTTTATAAGATTTAGTGGTATTCCCCATTTTTTTTTTTTTTAAAGTTCAAAGTCGCCGAAAGTTGAAAGTAGAAACTTCCATTGATATCGTCAGCAAAATTTAGGCCCGATTTTTTTTTGTTTTATAAAAATCGATTAACAGAAATTAGCACTTGACTATTTTTTTTTCTAGTTTACTCAAAACTATTGAAATTTCTCTAATTTGAAGCACAATCTACGGTAGATGTAGATTCTTGCAGGGGATTATCGCATTATGCCCCTGTAGCCTTCTCAGTGCACTGCCGGTCGCCAAGCAGTGTTCTCTAGCTACAGAAAACGCTGCTCATCACCGTACAGTGAGTTGTAGAGGCTCCTAGGAAGAGAAAATCTAAGGGCAGCATGCTGGATTCGAACCCGGGACCTCCGCGCTGCTAGTTCAGCGTGCTACCACTGAGCTAATCCCTTCCTTCTCCCTTGGTTTACGCCAATTAGCTGTGGACGAAGACCCTAGTTGTGTACTATGTTTGTCCTTGTCTGCAAAGTGTAGATTGTATGTAGTTTAAGTGTGTTGTGTACTGTTCTGACGATGTGCATGCAGTACTGAGATGTGGTAACCCGTGGGGTCGCTACTCCCCAAGTAACTGCATGCAACAGATACCCCTTGCGGGCAGCAATCTACGGTAAACTTTATTTGAATACGGCAATTACTTTTATTTGAAAATAAGTGTATCACTTTTACTTTTTTTTTTTTTAGTTTATTTGTTGAATAAGCAAAATCTGTTAAAATAACAATAATTGCTACTGCTCACTATTGATGCTGTTGGCTTGAGTATCTTGAGTGGAGAAGCCATCCAGCGATGACACTCCTGGCATTGTTAGGGCGTTTGGTCGCAAAGGTTATCCCTAGGCCACTTCCCTTGCAGTGCCCCCTTGTTATCTATTCTGTGGCAAGCTTAAGTTGGAGTAAGAGAATTGTTATGTAGTGATAGTGTTTCGTGAAACTTTTTGTATTTGGTTGTTGATTGTGTCTGTCATGAATGGTGGTATATTAAGGTCAGTGTGTAGTGTGTAAAGCTTGAGACGTAGTAGGGTGCGTCAGTAATGTGTCGTAGAAATTTAGATTGGAAAGCTTATATTCTGTGTAGGTTGGAAGGTTTTGGTACAACTCCAAACTTCGCAACCTTACAGCCATATAGGTCGAACTATAGTTTTGTAAATTAGTATCATGTTGTAGAGGTTGTCATTTAGTTTTCCGTCTAGCAATCGTCGGAAATGTCGAAATCTTTGATTCAAAGCCTGTCTTTTAAGTCTGGTGTGGTGGTTCCAAGTTAATCGACGGTCTAAGTAGAGTCCAGGATAATTTTACTTTAAATATTTTTCTAAAAAATGTTTTTTAAGGGTTTCTGAAGAACAGTTGGTTTTAATAAATTAATTTTGTCGTAGTTTGTCTAATTAATGTCGTCATATAACGTCCAGTGTAGTCACTTCAACTATAGCCTTCAATGTTTGTATAAATGTGTCTATGTTAGTGGAAATCAGTTAAAATGTCAATTGTTAAGATATATTTGTCAATTTTATAATTGTATCTACCGTAAGAGAAAGTCGTTTGAGCGGCACCCACCGAATTTTTTTTTTTTACTTTATCTTACTGCTAAAAGAGAAAAATCATGCAAAATTGAGATTTCATCGGAAATACATGTTTCCGAATAATGCAAAAAAAAATTGTCTTCTACTAAATCGTGCGTAATTGCGTGAATGTGTAAAATGAAAATTTATAGAATGTTATGAAGAAATTTGGTGAGGATCGGTCAAGACAGAAACGCCCAACTTTTAAATGATTTGAGATGGCCTCTCGCCCTATTTAGTGTAACAGCTTTGGTAGTGGGTTTTGGTCGCTCGCATTTAAATTGGAAGGGTAATGGTGGACCGCACTTCTCCCTTAGTAGGAATTTGCGACCTGTCAAATAATATCCTAAGTATTTGGCTAATTCGTCTGTTTTTAGGCAGTACTGAAAGGTATTTTCTTTTAACAGTTTCAGCCGTTTATATACTGGATATAATTGACAGTAACGAATCATGTTGTTGAGCCACTTACTTTGTAAGTGTCCTTATGGCTGTTTGCAAGTGGGTTGGTTAATTAGTTTTAGTCGGATTTTGGTCCGTCTAACTGTTCCGCCTACTGTTGGTAAACTGTTCGTTGGACAGTGCTTACATTGAATTATGCCAACGTTTCGACACAGTTGCCTATCTTTATCAAGGCTTTAATCGAAAAAAAAACAATACAATGAGGTACCACAATGCATTAATAATATTGTAAAATGCAGAATAATAATAAAAAAAAAATTAAATAGAAATAATATTGAACTTACATATAGAGATAATCGAGAAGATGTGGAGAAAGAAATTTTTCAACATACACATTCGTTACATCACAGAAACATAAAAAAGAAAACTAAAAGTTATTAGTCTCTTGTCTTAAATTATCTAAACAAATTAAATTTGGATTAAATAGGAAAAAAGTGAAAAGGATTTGAGAAGATTTTTAGAGGTATGGTAGGTGAATGGAGAAATCGCCATCATGTTTTAAAAGGTCATGTTTTAAAAAAAAAAAAAACCGTTATATAGAACGTACAAATTATTGGTATCATTGCGAAAATTAACCGAAAATTTATTTATTTTTAAATATATCATTTCTAATGTGTTCTTTTCTTCCTGTTAGTTTTTTTTTTTGCTAACTAAAATGTCTCTAACAAATGTGTCTGTCATTTTTATTTCTGCAATCGTATAATGTTGGTAAATTCTGTTTTCCAAGTATTGTGTAGTTATGTGGATCTTTATATAGGCTGTATATTTTATTCTATATGTAGAGTTTTTGTGTTTTTGTGATAAAAAACTATGAAACCAATTTGACAGCCTTTAAAAATTTTTTATTTAAATGTTATGATTAACATTTTGTCCTCTCCTTACGTTTCGGCATTCTACATGCCATTCATTATCAAAGGTTTGTTTAAAACAACAGTACATTATCTAAAAAGTGAAGTTACAGAAATAGATACAATGAAATTGAGTATACATTAAGAAATATCGTTTTATTTGTCCACAAATTGTTAACTCACCTTGTTATGTGTATTTGAGGTTTATTATTATATAGCTCTGGTTGATAAGATATATGTATGCTAAATTTTGTTAAAACTGTATTTTATTATATGTTGGTATGCTGCTTTTGTTAATATGGTTTAATTTATTTTAAACTGAAATATGCATTGTATTTTGATATATTTTTATAATACTTAGTTTTTTTTTAAAAAATGGTGCACCACGTGGTTCTATATTGGTTTTGTAACTAAATGGATATACTTATTATATTTTTTATATATTTATATATATAGGCCTGTGAGTAAAGAAACAGAAAGTGTTTATAGTAGATGCTTTCTTTTGAGATATTTAAAATATTTTGATGTATTCAAGAATTTTTTACTTATTATCTGTCGAGTTAGACCCTAGCTATTTGCTTTCAAATGGGTAACTGATTTGAAACAGTGTGTGAGGAGAGTAGCGTATTTGTAGAATATTATGTATATAGCTTTGTAATTTTTCAGTGAATTAATTTATATATTTTTATTTAAATTAGTTGATGATTTTATTTTAAACAATTTTTGTTAATATATATTATATTTTCGTTTAAATATATTGCTATTATATTGGATGTTGGCTATGTTGGATATATAGGTGGCCTGCTTTGATGGTAAGAGTGTGAGGTTTATGTGGTGCAGGTTGTATAAAAATGTGATATAGCGGGCTGATTTATACTCTATTTCATTGTATCTATTTCTGTAACTTCTCTTTTTAGATAATGTACTGTTGTTTTAAACAAACCTTTGATAATGAATGGCATGTAGAATGCCGAAACGTAAGGAGAGGACAAAATGTTAAGCAGTAACATTTAAATAAAAAATTTTTAAAGTCTGTTAAATTGGTTTCATACTTTTTTATCGCAAAAACACAAAAACTCTACGTATTGTGTAGTTTGACCAACATAAATAAATTAATATTAATTTGACCAACATAATAACATTGATACAATATTGATACAATAAAAATTGATATCAGTTGCAATACAACTTTAGTAGATTCGGATAAATCAACCGGATGTGCGATTGTCTGAATAGTTTTTTGTTTCTATTTTCGCAAATGTTTCGAAAATTGTTCCAACGATTTTCATCAAACTTCAAAACAGAGTGATTTCTAGCACTATATATTATTTTTATATTTTTTATAAGTATTATTTAATGATAGCTACCAATATTAAATAGATTCTTTTTTTTTACTCAAATATGTTGCGGTAGCCATTCATTTCGAAGTTGTAATGTCGACCGAATTCAGCTTTAGAAACATTACAGAATTCTAAATTTTTAATATAAGCTTCATTTGCATTTTTTTTTCTTTTTTTTTTTAGATAGCATCATAACCTCTGACCTATGGTTAAAGAAAAAATGAAATTCTAGAAAAGAAAATATATGGAGACAAAATTTCAGCAGACGAAGAAATTAGGTAGGGAAGGAGAGAAGTAGAAAGAAAAATAAGAGTTTAAGGGCGAATATCTTTAGTTTCTGTTGGATAAGAAATAAAGAGGGTCATAAAACAAGAAAGTCATGGCCTCCTTGATATTCAATTTAGGGTGTACGTAAATTAAGTCTCAGGTAGCAAGTGAGTAGCAAGGTAGAACGAATGAATGTTGTATGTGGGGGGGTGAGTAGGATCAGTAAGTGAGAGGCAGTGAGTGGGAGATTGCGAAGGAGAGAAGGTGCCAGACTGGCTATACAGACTTCTCTGTGAGCGTGCACAAGTTTCGTTCAAGTTAACAAACTCTCCTAAACTTAAGTCGTGTGAATTATGCACTAAGTTTTTCCTTAGTGGGAGAGTTTGCCGCCGGCGATGTATTAACCAAGCTAGGCGTCACATTCGCCAAACCAGGAGGGCATACGGTGACCAACCTTGGTCCTTATGTCGTCCATTTCCTTCTTCTCTTCCCACCATTCTCATTATACCCTAAACAAAGAATGCTATAATGCCCTTCTTTTTTCTTTTTTTTTTACTTTCTCTTGTGAAAAATACTTTCTGCTGTGAGAGATATGATTGTAATCGTGTCAATTTTTTATATCAAGTTTCCACGAAATTATATGTTTTGTGGTCCTCGCACAAAACTGATTTCTAGAAAATGGTACGTGCGTTTTTGCGCGTATTAACAGGATAGTTCAAAAACGAAAATTCGCAGAAAGTCAAACTTGCCATTCCGTTTACGTACCTCCATAATGGCAACCGAACAGCAAGTTATTTGTCAAAATTCCACCAACCACTTTTTTTTTCTTTTTTTTTTCTCAACGCTTCTGTACCGCGACCATTTCTTGATCTATTGTACCCCCCTCTGGGGCCTAAGATGAGCTAGCTCATCTATAGCACCCTCTCCAGGTTTAACTCCCTGAGGAATCTCAGAATCCTGGAAGGTTCTAGGGTAGGTATTTCTTCCTCCCCTATCTGGTAACAGCCCAGACTACTAAATCTTCTTTGAATGACGTCATCACAGTCCGTGAGGAGATGTACCGGAGTTTCCTCCGCCTCTCCACAGAATCTGCATATGCCGTCACCTACTAGGCCAATCTTTCTCAGGTGCCCTCTGAGTCTGCAATGCCCCGTAAGGAATCCGTAAGAAATACGGATCCTATTCTTACTCAGACTGATGAAGGCAGACCTTGGCCTGCCTCAGTCCCGGGATAGTGTTCCAGAGACGAGCTCTTTTAGCCATCTACTCCTTCTTGATTTCTTCTAGAAATACTTGGTCACTGACTCCACAAAAGGGCTCTGGCCCACTGAGAGGAGATACAGCTCCTTCCTTTGCCAGAGATACAGCTACCTCATTACCTTCCACGCCGACATGTCCCGGCACCCAATGTAGGGTAACCTTATTGCTCCTGCCTAGTTCATTAAGCTTGCCTAGGCATTCCCATACCATTTTAGAACTGATTACATAAGAGCTCAGTGCTTTAATGGCCGCCTGGCTGTCGGATAGGATAACCATCTCCTGATTCCGATATACCCGATCAAGGTTCAACTGAACGCACCTTCCAATAGCGTAGATTTCCGCCTGGAAGATGCTAGGAAACCTACCCATAGGTTCTGAGTGTTTGATTCTAGGCCCAAACACCCCTGCCCCGGTTCCTTCGAGGGTCTTAGACCCATCTGTGTACCACTTAATGGCATGCTTGCTAATACTGTCCAGGGCGGATCCATCGCTCCACTCTCCTTTCGTACTTAGCTTCGTAGAAAAATTCCTAACGAAGCTATATTTCTTGATCATACTATCTCTAGGAAAGTCCCAGGCAGTCCCTGCAGAAGGAGGTATTCGCCTCCCAGCCCACATCCCTAGAGATTCTGAGGAGGGCTCCCTTCGCCACTCGCTCCACCACTAGGTGGAGCGGTGTGAGATTGAGAATAACCTCAATCCCGGCTGTAGGGCACGTCTTCATTGCTCCCGTCGTGCATAGGCACGCAAGGCGCTCTACTTTGTCAAGAGTCTTCTTGACCTTCTCGAGCTTTGCTCTGCTGTACCACGCTATGTGCCAAAGGTGATAATAGGTCTCACCATCATAGTGTACATCCAAATAAGAATTCGAGGAGGGCATCCCCAGGACTTGCCCGCCACCCTCCTGTACACCATGAGAGCGCGAGTAGCTTTACTGGCAGTTATTTCAACATGCCTATTCCATAGAAGCTTACTATCCAGAGTTACCCCAAGAACCAACCACTTTACTAAATAGATTTTTTCAGTTTTTTGTTCTTGTTGCTGTGATTGTCTTGATTTTCTTTAAATTTAGTTCATAAACTACACTAAAGTGCTATTTGCGTTTATTATCAGCTAAATAATATTAATTAGAATTAATTATGTGGCCAAATTTGGCCGCATGTTTTCAAGTTTACTGCTACAATAATTAAGCACACGTATAGCGAAACAAATAATGTAAGTACAATGTTCACAATTGCATATTTATTTAAAACAACAAAGATTGTAATTTTCTATTTTTGATTCTCGTTGAAGTTGAAATTTACTGCTAGTAGAAGACACAATGTAAAACACTGACCACTCATTCAACTGGCAGTACTAGCAGCCAGCACTCAGTGATAGCTATGCTACGCGCACCAATCTCCTAAGCAGAAGAGACCACCAGGTTCAAATTTAAGAAATAAATCCATCTACAATTTTTATAACTTTATTTGTTGCATTATAAAACATATTACATTATGTTACTGTATTTCAATCCACAAAACATATATTTATATACAGTTCAACCTTCATAAAGTTACATAAATAAAATTTTAAATGGAATTATTCTTCATTCGCCTCAAAAAGCCTCAAAATGATTATTTACTCTTCCCAATATTGTTGGGGTCCTTTTTGCACGCATTATTTTCATGTAGCAATTAACAGCTGACAATTAATAGAACGTTCACAATGTGGGCGGTAACAATCACTAAATTTGAAAATTCCCGAGCTCGAATCTTTACGCGATTGTCTCCCCAAGCTGTACATCAATCCACGAAACATTTTACCAATACGAACATATTCTATAGCAATATTATTAAGTGCATGTTCAATAACAGGCATATCCTAGATAGTATTCATTTCTGGCATATCTTTAACTTCAATTTCATCCTGATACTTTTTTTACATAAATAATTGGCTAAACTGTATTTATACTTTTAATCATTCATCTTTTTATCAGTATAAAATTGTTACAGTTTTAATGACCCGCGGTCCTATTCAGTGGCCCGCCCGTTCTCCAGTACCTAATGCCACTGGATTATTTCCTCTGAGGATACGTAAATAATAAAGTTTAATATTACACCAACATAAACACTGTCAATCGCTGTCACTTAAATCTGTGCAAAGTTAAGTAAGAGAAATTAATGTGAATGTTTCACACCAGATTTTTTTTTTTTTCTTACTTTCTCTTACTCTGTTTTAAGTGTCAAAATTTCGAAATTCAGTTTTTCACCGGAAATACCTGTTTTAAAATCAGTTTAATACGAAAAAATGTTTTGTTAATTGAGAAAGAAGGCACTATTATACAACATACACTCAGATGTACAATATAACAGTTTTTCACTTTATTTAAGGCCTATCTAATTAAACGATTGAAAACATTACAATTATAAAGAAAATTTGTCTATTCAATTTATTAATGAAATAAGGGAAAGTCTTAGAAAGCAAGAGCAAGTATTGTAATTGAGGTCCCCTGAGTCCAAAAAAAGTGATTTTTAGAAAATGGTCTGAGTGTGTGTGTGTGTGTGTGTGTGTGTTGTGAAAAGGATATCTCAAAAGAGAAAAGTTGCAGGAAGCTCAAACGTAGTATTACTTCCGCATCAGGCACGAAGATTTCAGGCAAAATCCAACAACCACAGAAGTACCACTTTACTAAATTTTTTTTTCCAATTTTTTTGTATTTTTCTCAAAAACGGCTCCAACGATTTTCTTTAAACTTTAAGTATCAACTACACATACAAAGAGCTACAAATTTTATTTGCAATGTTTTATTTTGTATTTTAATATTATGTTTTATGGTGTTTATTTATGTTGTGCGCTTTGATTAACAACTTTCCACAGCTTTCCATTGTGAAAAGTATATTCAACTTGGTTACAACAAAAAAAAAAAATAATAATAATAATAATAATAATAATAATAGTCCTTTATTCTCAAAATAAATTTTACGAATTATTGAAAATAAAGAAAATATAATGTGAACAAAAAAATAAACAAAATACAAAAGCACTGTCTGTTTGCACTGGAATGATCTGTCTGCTGGAAGTCGATGTGCAAAATAGAAATAAGATTTACAATGTACAGTAGAATTAAGAGAAAAATGTATAAAAATAAGTTATATGAAGATTAACTTGAACATTTAATATGTATGTGGTAATAAATAATAATAATAATGATATATGTATAATAAGTTAAAGTAAATATCTATGTATAAAACTACATATTGGCGATACTTCCACGCAGAGGCGAGCATAACTTTGCGATTGTGAACATTTAATACATCAATCATTTAAGGTGCAGTCAAAAAGGATTTACCGAGATAGAAAACTCTCAAGTTACACATGGAACACGGCACATTTTCTTTTTTTATAAAAAGGAATCAAATTCAAATGCGAGAGCATAATTCTAATTTTAAATAGCTAATATGTAATTCTTGCCCGGTTAGCTCACTAGTATTCTTGTTTATAGCAAAATTAAATAAATCAAAATTTCTATTCAGAGATTTATAAAATAAAAACAGTTGGTAGACCGAGTGCCATCCGAAAATCATCAACTGATGACTTTTACTAAATTTATTAATAACTCCGGGAAAAAGAGATGGCCATACGGAAATACTATTGATAGAAAAATTGGAACTAACAAATGGGCGAAACAGTCCACTAGTTTAACTAGAGAGACCATTGCTCTATCAATGACTTCATGGGTAACCATCATGGCAAATCTAAGATCAGTATATTTCAAAATTTATGAGATATAATAAAAATGCAATCTCAGAGTTTACAGAAATAATGGATCAACCCCCGGTCTTGTAATAAAGCACGTAATTTGGTTTACGAGAAGGTAAAGCGAATAATTTCCTGATAAACAAGCGTTGGCTTTTTTTTCAATTTGATCATTGCTCTGGTAACCCTAGATTGATAAGCAGAGCATAGAAACGAACAATAGGGATTTTAAACAATTTCTCTTCCTGAATATAAAGTTTCCCGTCAAAATTATTATCTCAGCAAATTAAAGTTGCAGCTATAATGGAACTTTTGCTGAGATTAATGAAAACTCAAAAAAAAATAAAATAAAATAAAAAATAAGTTGTGTCATCTACAAGTTATTGCACAGCTTGGACAAGCAAATTACAAGTAACTAGAAAGTTATTTCTTTCAAAGACAGGCCTTCATTTCAAAACATTATTCAACTTAAATAAGTAAAAATGATTTTTTTTTTTTTAATTCAAGGCGCGTCAACAACTATGGTCATTAGCGCCCGGAGCCTTCTCAGTGTACTGCCGGTATCTGGACAGTGTTCTCTCGTTACAGATAACACTATCTACCACCGGACAGTGAACTGCATACAGGCATAGGCTTCAGGAAGAAAAAAACTAAGGGCACTAAAAATGAGTGTTTCTTTTTAAATAAAATTACCTGAAACAATCCATGATCATAACTTCTATTTCTGTTTGGACCTCCTTTGCGAGCTGTATTTCTAATGCTTTCCGCTTCTACCAGACAAACCCCTATAGATAAATTTTTAACAAAAATATCTTATTAAAAGTACTAAAACATTTACTCAATACAAACTCTATATAAACTTGCATGGTTTTATTATTTTTATTTCTGTATTAAATGACTAAGTATATTATCGGCTATGATTTGATTATTTACTTACAAATATTCACGTGGAAATTCCTTTGGCTAGTAATTCCCTTGCTAAAGCACATCTCTGGCCTGTGAAAGACCAAACAGGAAGAAAAATATTAAGACGACTTTCCTGGAAATTTAAAATATACAAATTAATCATTTTCACCTTCTCTTATTACTTTCTTTTGGAATTATAAACTACAGCGTATGAAAAATTCTTGTGTGAAACGTTCACACGACTTTCTTGTAACAAGTTGTTTTTTTAATTTGCACGGAATAATCATGAAAAGTGAATATATTTACTTTGTTTTATATTAATATATTATGTCTGTTAAACAACAGTGATACAAAAGGTAGAATCGATTAACGAAGTTTAAATTTAAGCCTATGTATTAGAGGAGACAAATTATTACAAAACAAAGTTGGGGATCTTTGTATGTGTAGTTGATATACGTAGTTTAAAGAAAATCGTTGGAGACATTTTTGAGAAAATTGCAAAAATAGTGAAAAAACTATTCAGTAAAGTGGTAATTCCGGTTGAGGAATTTTGACACATAACTTACTATCGGATACTGTAGGTTGCTGAACCTCTGTACTTGAGGCAATGGACAGGAATCAGTAGATGGAATCTGTAGATCCATCGGGCGTGCTATCAGTCACGCTAGCTCGTTAGAGTTGAAATACTGAATGACGGGTGCAAGCACCAGTTTCCAAGCCAGTTGGCCGTGTTTTAAGCAACAACTCCAATGACCGAGATCATGAGTTGAGCGTGAGGAGACTCGCAATATAAATTAAACCCCGGTGCCAGCCCACTGCTGGAAGTGCATCAGTGGTTATGCGTGGTTCACCAGAGCCTCCTAGAGGGTGCCTTCTCTAGCTGCTGGTAGTTGATTGTGACCACGTTGTGAGAACACTCTGCGCGCTGGTTGAGCGGAAAATAGGTCAAGCGGGGGGAGTGCTTCGGCACTTCTGCTATGGTCGGGCATTGCACTAAAAGTCCTTCGATAGTGGTGACATCCCCTTCTTGTTAAACGAATGGGTAGGTACGATCTAGAGAGATCCCCCGAAGTAGCATGAGAAAAAGGGGTATACGGGAAACATGTCCACATTCATACACTTATATATACATATAAACAGAAACCATTTTCTTGGACCCAGGGGACCTCAAAATGTAAATTTTCGGTAAGTAAGAGGAAGTAAAAATTGTCTACTTCAAATTAATAATTGTCTACATTTAATCGTACATTTTACTTTGTAAATTTTGCTTTTAATCTATCTGATAATCTAAGTTCTTTTAATTATTGTTATAAACATTTTACAATTTATCAAGTGAAATCTTTTAATGAAGCGTATAGATTATTAATAACAAAGATTCTAATATTAAAGTTAGATTAATTAAAGTTCTAATTTATTTGTAACAAAAAAAAATATAGTAAATGATAGCTGGGTTACCTCATGTTGACAGCGGAACTGTTCACTGCATACTATGTTTTAATCCCAGATATTATCCCAGTATATATACAAATATATGACCTAAGATTATGTACATTTTATTAATTCAAGATGTGAGTAACATCTAAAATGTAAATCCCACCACAAGCAATAATAAAAACTAGAAGTTATATCATTTACAGAGATTATATGTGGTACATGAGTAGTGTTTTTTTTTTGTGGGGGGGGGGGGGGGGAGGTCAAATCAATAGCTTCCAGAATAATTTTATCGGAGGTAAAAGATTAAGAGATTAATTTTAATATTTATTGAAGTCAGTTTTAAATAGGGTATTTAAACAGGTTTTAAATAGGTTTTATCCCTGTAGTAATGAACAGTATCTATATTTATAGCTTATTTAAGTATATATATTATATATATATATATATATATATAAATTACTAAAATGTTATTGGTAGTTGTGGTGTAGTAGCAGTGTGTAGCACGAACGGTTTTGTAAAGGGCTTGTGTGTATGTTTAAAGAGAAGAGAAGTAATAAGAAATAAATAAGAAAACACTGGTAGATAAAATTAAATATATTATCTTTAAAGAGATTTAAATTAATTTACAATATCACAATTATATGCTTAATAAATCAATTGGTCATCTAGAATAAATGTTAATATGTTAATCTCTATCAATGGCACTGAGTTTAAGAGAGCTACTCCTGAAGCAATGTTCTGGTAGAATGGCTGTTTTTAGACTGTCCTGCTTGAATGTCTGTTTTAGACTCTGTTTGAAGGAATGTCCTTTAATTGTTCGTTCCAAATCTTCCCCTGTGAAATGGGGTAGACAATGCTAACCCAGTTCTATGAACTCTAAAAGCCAATGGTGGTCTTCTACTTGAATAGTCCCTTTTGCAAGGGAATGTTACGTTTTTCTTGATATTTTTTATTATTTCAAATTGCAAGGATGTGCGATAGCAAGATTATGAGGAATCCGAGGTTGAATAGCTATCCCTTTCGTAGAACGTTTGGATCTGCAACTAATTCATAGATGATATTCATACATAATATTAAATTATACATAAATAAATGATAGATAATTTTAAATTTTTACAGCTTTCATGCAATTATATTCATGCGCATGCAATTAGATTCATGCACATGCAATGGTGAAGATGATGAAGATGTTTGGATCTGCAAACGTTACATAAATTTAAAATTTTACATTTAACATAAAAATATTATTGGACACTCAATTTTATATGTAATTCTTATAACTAAGATATTTTTTCCTAATTAGCTATTGAAATAGCTAGCTGGTTTTTGGGTACTCGATATTCCTTTCCCTTTTAAAATAACTAACAAAATTGGATGAAGTACTCAATATTAACCTTCACCCAGTTTCCTAAACCTAACCTAATTACCAGTCTAAAATATGACAAAATGTTGACAATTACAAATAGTCTCCAATCAAATGAGTAAAAAATTCCTAAACGTCCCAGTAGAATGCAGCCAAAATGAGAGTGTTATGGGAATTAGGATATAGATCACTTAGAGAAGAGATTGTACCAAAGGTATTATTGGGAATTAAAAAAATAAAAGAATTGGATATCTGGTCAAAATATTAAGCTATTTTGTAAGTCGAAGAGAAGGGTAGGACCCAAAAATAAAGTTATGAAATTGAGCCTTATGTGAACCACGTAACTGGGACAGAAAAGAGAGCAATTGCATGCTTCAGGTCAGGTACATGGAGACTATGCGAAGTGTTAGAAAGGGTGGCCCTAAAGATGAATTCTGCTGTACGGTGTGGGCGAACGCCCTAGAGCACATCATGTTAGAATGTAAAGTCAATAGTGAAATAAAAAGATATTTAACGAATGGAATAAAAAAATCCTCTTAAAAGTAACCTAAAGCATGTTAATGTTTTGAAAAAGTTTGCTGATAATCTTGAGTTTTGTAAAAATAACTATGAAAGTATTAATTATGTGATAAATTATCCATAAGTCATAAACTTATGATTATTCATTTATTCTAACTTCATTAGCGCCCAAAGACTCAATTTAAAATTGTAAATAACATTTTTTTTTTTGGTCTGTAGTCAGACTTCAGACTTGACATTTCATTTTCAGACACCAATACTTTGTGAGAAATCATGGAATCTAAATTATTCAGCTGTGGTTTTACATGTATCTAGTTAATGTGTACTATGAAACAAAATAAATAAGTAAATTAATGAATGAGAGGATCAGATACAGAATACCGAATTTCAAATTTTCCATCTTTATAAATAAGTTACTTTTTTTTAATTCTCAAAAAGTAATTAAATAAAAACATGAATTCAAGATTATATCATTGCAAACAATAAATTTATTTATTATCAAAAATTAAATAACCTTGCACTTGCTTATCAAACTACTTAAGACAAATTTCACATTTATATATAAGTGCGAATTGATGAAACGAATTATTGTGAAGTGAATTTCCTTTACAATATGTGAGTATAGTTACAAAAATGTTAAAACTTTGACTAAATACAAACCAATAAATTATGTGTTTTTTATTTTCATTAATACTTTTATTTTTATTAGGAAAGCTATTTTATTACTATGCCTTGTTGCCTTGCTGGGCGTTTCAGAGGCGATAGTTTTTACCAGATGTGAACTGGCTAGAGAACTGCTGTGGCAAGGAATTCCGCGTGGTGATTTGCCCAATTGTAAGTAATTAGTTATTTGTTTCTGTTAAGAATATAAAATATTATCCCGAATTGTAGCGGGAGGGGAGGTAAAATTCTTAATTTTTTAAATATCAATAGACTGCAACTGTCTTCATAAAGTTTGTTTTCAGAAAGTAAAAATATTTTGAAGTAAACTAAAAGACATATTAAAAATTTGCGAATGTTAATATCTGTCTATTATTCTTAGTAATCTTGTGAATCAAATATCATAAAAACGAAAAAATCACAAGAAGCTTCAACTTGATATTCCCTTTTGGTAGTCGCATCGCATTCAATACGAAGTTTTCGGGTAAAATCCATCAATCAGAAGTGTAACTGTGTGGAAAGGTTTTTGTTTTGCAGTTTTTCTCATTGTTCTTGTAAACGCTCCGAGGTTTTCTTTAAATTTAATACTAAGACCAGTTTTATTTGAAAGTAATTTTTAGATAATATTAATTTTAGAGGGATTCTTGAGAAGAAATGCGATATTCACGTTCCCTTTAAAGTACTACCTCAGTAAAATTTACGATTCTAAAAACCTTACAATAAATATTAAGTACGTACATGACATAAGTAGCTGAAGATCAAATACCAGGTTAAAATTAAAGTAAACTTAAAATTAAAATCGTCCTATCAGAATTAGTAATTTTCCGTTTAGATTTTTAAGTTTATAGAGATTTTCTAGATCATAGGATTTACTGCTTAATGGTATACACTGTATATACTACGCAGCGCTTCTAGAATCCCCAACAACACTGGAATTAACACTTTAATATATTAAATTTCTAACTTCGAGATTTCATCCTAAAATAGATTTTCTCCCGAAAAATTTCACAGTTTTATGTATCTCATAAATAAGTTTCACAGGTTTATGTATCTCATAAATAAGTTTCTCAGGTTTATGTATCTCATAAATAAGTTTCTCAGGTTTATGTATCTCATAAATAAGTTTCACAGGTTTATGTATCTCATAAATAAGTTTCACAGGTTTATGTATCTCATAAATAAGTTTCTCTGGTTTATGTATCTCATAAATACGTTTCTCAGGTTTATGTATCTCATAAATAAGTTTCACAGGTTTATGTATCTCATAAATAAGTTTCACAGGTTTATGTATCTCATAAATAAGTTTCTCAGGTTTACGTATCTCATAAATAAGTTTCACAGGTATATGTATCTCATAAATAAGTTTCTCAGGTTTATGTATCTTATAAATAAGTTTCTCAGGTTTATGTATCTTGAGGAAATGTAAAATAATTGCTTTAAAAGATAATCGTGCATGTTTATAACAGGTTTATCCTTCGATTTCATTTTTCTTTCTCTTATTTCAGAAAAGAGCTTCATTTTCATGTCATATTTTCGAAATTGAGTTTTCACTAGTAATACAGGTTTTCAGGTCCTCAGAGTTCGAAAAAGTGTTTTATTAGAAATTGCTAAAACTATTTCAATTAACAGAATTTCCCATTTTTTTTTTTTTGCGATTTTCTAGAAAAAGGCAACAACGAGTTTCTTTTTAATACATTAGTATATCAGCTAACCATAAAATGAGCTACAATTACTATATGCAACATTTTTCCGAGAAAATTCACTTTTACATGGTTCTGGGAAAGTAGTGACGTAAAGGCTTTCCTCTAAGGTGCCATTTCAATACACTATACGATTCTTTCGTTCATATATTATTAATAAGAATTTAATGTGTTGTCAAAATACTGAGTTTGAAGAAAATCGATAAGGGAAAATACACTATTTTTGGCCTAATTATATTTTTCGCTGACAATTTATATGTATGTACATTTTCAATTGTATGTGAAATGATCGTGTATGTCTCTATCTAAATATTTTCAATTTTTTGAAACGTATTAATAGCTGTCAGAGGAAGTATTGTAATCGTGTCAAATTTTCGATATTGAGTTTTCACCGGAAATATCCATTTTGAGGTCCCCTGAGTCCAAAAAAGTGGTTTTTAGTAAATGGTCTGTGTATGTGTCCGTGTGTATGTATGTGTATGCATGTATGTATGTCAACAGCATAGCTCAAAATCGAAAAACCGTAGAAAGTTGAAACTTGATATGCCGCTTAGGTATCAGTATGGCATCTGACAGTGGGTCAACTGTCAAAATTCCTCAACCGGAAGTACCACTTTACTTGTTAGTTTTTTCACTTTTTTGTGATTTTCTCAAAAATGGCTCCAACGATTTCCTTTAAACTCGGTATATCAACTACACATGCAAAGAGCTACAACTTTTATTTAAAACATCTCTCTGGGAAAATTCATTTAAGGGCAGTTATGGGGGAGAGGTGGGGTTAGGTTTTCATCTAAAGTGCTATTTCAGTTTATTAAACAATTCTATCATCTAAATAATGTTAATTAGAATTAAATATGTTGTTGAATTTCCGAGTTTGATAAAAATTGGATGACTGGAAGTACGTTTACTTACCACTTTACTAAATGATTTTTCCACTTTTTCGCGATTTTCCCAAACATGGCTCCAACGATTTTCTTTAAACATGGTATATCAACTACATATGCAAAGAACTCCAACTTTTATTTAAAATATTTTTCTAGGAAAATTCATTTATTGGCACTTTTATGGGAGGGGTGGGGTCATGTTTGTCTCTAAAGTGCTATCATAGTTGATTATACAATTCTATCATCCCAGCAGAATTAATTAGAAATAAATGGTGGCCAGAATTCAGAGTTTCAAGGGAATTAATTAAACAGAAGTGCGCTTTCACCGAACAGTTTTTTCAGTTTTCGTCGTATTTGAATTAATTTGGTAAACAAACTATAAAATTTGTCAATTATAATTTTGAGAACTGGTGTAAGAGAAAGTTGTGTGAGTGTTTCACGCCAAATTTTTTACTTTCTCTTAATCCTAGTAAGAGTAAGAGGTAAGTATTCTAATCGTGTCGATATTGTTCTTTTCGATATTGAGTTTTCACCGGAAATATTTAAAAAACCTCCGTTTTGAGGTCCTCTGTGTCCAAAAAAGTTGATTTTAGAAAGGGTCTATGCTGTGTGTGTGTGTGTGTGTATGTATTGTATGTGATCAGCACAGCTCACAAACGAAAAATCGCAGAAAGTTCAAAATTGATATTCCGTCTAGGTATCACCATGGGAGCTCTCGGTACGTTATCTGTAAAAATTCCTCAACCGGAAGTATGCACTTTACTGAATTTTTTTGTTTTTACTTTTTTGTGATTTTCTCGAAAATGGCACCAACAATTTTCTGTAAACTTGGTATATCAACTACACATGCAAATATCTACGTATTTTATTTGTAAGATTTCTCTGGGAAAATGCATTTTTTTTGCAAGCGCTCGTTTAAGGGAGAGATGGGGGAGAGTTTTTATCTAAAGTGATAATTCAGTTTATTACACAATTCTATCATCTAAATAATATTAATTAGAATTAAACATGTTGGTGAAATGCGGATGAAGAATATCAATGACCGGAAGTAAGTTTTTACTGAATAGTTTTTCTCAGTTTTCGCGATTTTCTACATAAAAACATGACTAATATCAATAAATTTGGTATACTAACTGAAAAAAAATTTGTCAATGGCAATTTTGAAAAATGGAGTAAGAGAAAGTTGTGTGAGTGTTTCACATCAGATTTTTTTTAATGTTGATTGAAAAAGACCCATTGGGCTCGTACAGAAACCCCTAACCTGAATGACGCTTAACGTGGCGCCACAAATGTAATGGAAATAACTTAACCTTCCTGAACTAATTCTAACCTACTAGTCCCACCAGATTCGATATTCTTGGGGGGGAGGGAGGACAAGGATCCTAACCTACCTTCCATCGTTCCAAAACAGTTAAAAAATTTTTATATATACACACTTGCATTACATTGCCCCCACAACTCAATATTCCTGGGAGTACTAGATCTTTGTTAAACAAAAATTCTTTCTATAGAAAAATTATTGTTTTTGTTCTTTTTTGAAATAGGGATCTGCCTGATTGAAACGGTAAGTGGAAGAGATACAGCCGCCATAACTGGATCAGACTTTGATGGCGTTTATTACTATGGACTGTTTCAGGTCTATATAACAAAATAATTTAATTTTCGTTAATTAATATTTGATCAGTATTTGAATAATATATTTTTCTCATTTTAATTTGAATAGATCAGTGATCGATATTGGTGTATGCATGGTGAACCTGGACATGGCTGCAGTGTCAAATGTGAAGGTATTTATGTATTTAAAATATAATAATAATATATAGGTAAATATTGATACAATAAGAAATATTGGTTAGACTTACCTGATAAACAATTGGGTGAGGGTAGTATAATCAAAAGATGAGTCCATTCACATTTGAAAAAATGCCTGTAATGGATGTTCATTTATGCGATACGATTTCTTGTTTTATCTTAGTCTTATAACTTTTTTCTATCTACTTCCATCGATTATACCTTTCGATTTGTTTAAATTGGTAGTTACATTAGTAGTTACATTCTAACTATATCTGGTGCAGCTAATTACGTTCCAATTTTTGAATAATATAATTTGATTATACTATATCAGGATTATATAATCTCCTTGACTTCTTCTTGTGTCCAAACTTAATCAGTTACTTCACTTGGATATTTCCTTTCAATTGTTTGTACCTTTCCTGTCTTCCCAATTTTCTCGTTTTTTCACTCCTTGTAATATGTTTTATGGCTATCTCTTCTTCATCAGACTTTCTTCCCAAGTAAAACCAATTACTCCATTTGGCTTTTACTTTGTAAAATCTAATATAGAATTTGATATATATATATTTTTTTTTAATTGAAGGAGCGTCAACATCTATGGTCATTGGCGCCACACTCTCTTTACAGACAACACTGTCCATCACCGGACAGTGAGCTGTAGAGGCTCTTGGATAGAGAAAAATCTAAGGGCAGCACAGCTACACTCGAACCCGGGACCTCCGCGTGGGAGTCCAGCGTGCTGATATATATTTATATCCACAAATCTTGATTGTAAATAATTTCCCATTGCATCATTAATAACGGTAAAGATTGCAATTATTTGTACGGACTGAGAATATTTCGAGGACTGTCACACAACTTTTTCGGCTCAGGCTAATGCTCATTGTCTTTGCTGTGAGCGATATCTGTTTGATTACTCTGGCAAGTAGTTTATATTTTATCGGCGATTTCCAAATTTGTGGTTCTACGGTGGCCGAGTTTTAAATTGGTGGTATTTTGTACAACAAACTGTCAAGATAGTGAGAGCAAAAGATGGGAATAATATGAGCCAATGGTTCTATGTTTGCTAATTGCTTGTCTATCCTCTGCTACAAGGTCCGTGTTTGATTAGGTTAGAAGCGACAATTCTAGGAATGTATGGCTTTTGATATGCGCGATATGTTCTTTTGATCATAATCGAAAACTAAAGGGGGCTGCACTATATTCATAATCCTGACACTTCCTATGTCGTGTTAAACAATTTCAATTTTATGAGTAAGTTTTCGAGAAATGAAAAGCTCCAACTGCCGATGGGCTTACTGTACGAGGGCCACGTTCTCGCTGCAGTAAAGTGTGTAGGAGTGAGCAGAGAACATGTTTATTACTAATTGAAACTGGAAACAGCCAGTATACAGGTTGTTCATTGTTAGCATGGAATGTCATGTTGTAACTCACATTAAGGTCCTTGAAGAAGTGGCTAGACCCTTCCCCCCACCCGCAGTAATATCTGGAAAATTTCCAGAGCTATCGTTTCCATTAACTAGTGATACCACGCTTATCCCTTACAAATTAATTTTTACTTAATAATGATGATATCAGAATTTCTATTAATGTAATGTTTTGTTTTTTTTTCAATAGATTTATTATCTGACGATATTACAGCAAGTGTGAAATGTGCATTACTAATCAAGAATCAACAAGGCTGGAATTCATGGTACCTTTGGCGGAACCAATGCAAGGGTCAAAAATTACCAAATGTCGACGATTGCTTTTAAAGCAATATAATTAATTTTGACACTTACTAGAGATTTGTAGATAAAATAAAATTATTGATTGAAAGTTGTCTTTTTTATTTTTAGTTCCTTTAAAAAAAAAAAAAAAAAAAAAAAACCTAAGGCGGAACAGCCCATAAAGGGTGTAACGGCAAGAGAGAGAACACAAGCCCGACTGAGAGAAACAGGCCTTCTCTGGTACTCTCTGACTTCAGCAGGCTAGAGTGGGAGAACCTGTATATAAGCCAGTGACAATCTATTCACAGATCTCTCTATCATGTTCAACCATACACCGCATCGTGTCATATATTTTCTACTCTCACCCTTTATTCTATAAAATCATTACAAGTCCAGTGCAGTTTGTGTAGACTTATTATAACAGTGTCCTTCATATCTCGTTTAATTCAATACAATGAAGTTGATGATGAGAGAAAATTATGTTTGAATAATTAAACGAGATACGAAGACACTGTTATAATATAGCTATAAATCTACACAAACTACACAGGACTTGTAATGATTTTATAGAATAAAAGGTGAGAGTGGAGATATGACACGATGCGATGTATGGTTGAATCTGATAGATAGATGCCTGTATAGATTCTCACTGGCTTATATACAGATTCTCCTACTCCAGCCTGCTTAAGTCAGAGAGTACCAGAGAGGGCCTGTTTTCTCTCGATCGGACTTGTGTTCTCTCTCTCTCTCTGTGTACATCATTTATCAGTGTTAAAAGAACGCTTATCGAAAATTATGAATATGGCAACTTATACGATTGATGGTCAGCAAAAGACAGCCAATGAGGTAATCGCGTACCTTTTAAACAAGTGCAATACGGCAAATGCTGTAAATATCAGGAATCTCCAGATGATAAATAATCTACCTACATTCAACGATTCGCACAATAGCGATATTTCCAGCTTCATCGACCAACTCAATAATTATAGTGTCCTGTCGGGTTGGTCTGACTGGTCCCGCAAAAATTTATTTTGATACCTTTAAGAATCAATGCGCGAATAATAATATCTCTCTCACCTATCAGTCGGCAATAGAAAATCTAAGTAACAGATTTAAAAAAGAAAAAACGCCCATTGTTCTTTTGCAGCAAATAACCAGCCTGCTCAGAATCCAAATGAAACTCTTGAAGGGTTCTCTGATCGCATTAAACATATTTCTACCTCAAAGCAGAAGAGAATCCATTTCATATACATTATCCTTGTAGATAAATTAACTACAGACGCTTTCATCAAATCTTTACCTATTAAGGCTCAGGTAGAGATAAAACTTCCTAAAACTCTGAATGAGGCACACGCTTATGCCACAGACCTTAGGGATATTCAAAACGTAGAACCACAAGGTTCAATATTTGCAAAAAAAAGTCAGATACGCCTGAAGAATCCACACAAAAACCGCCATCGCCTTGCCAACATTGTGCTGGTATGCATTGGCACAATGAATGCAAGCAAAAATTCCAAGTAGTCATGTCGCGGCAAAAAGAAACGTACTTTCAGAACCTCCATCGCCGTGTAAATTCTGTCAAGGTGACCACTGGAATCGCGAGTGTAATAATAAAAATCGAAATAGAGCGCGCACTAATTTTGGCAAAACGCCTCATTTTCAGCCAAACTATCGTCCTTTCAAGCAAAGTATGCCTTATATAAAAAAACAAATTCACAATAATAATAATAACAACAGTAATAATAATAAGGGTAGTGGCAATACTTCAAATCGCTGGATTCCACCAACATGCCTGATATGTGAAAAGCGTGGGCATATAGCAAAGGCATGTTGGTTCAATTCAAAAAACACTAGGCGCTCAGCCGTTTTCTCAAACGGCTACTATTGTACTGATCCCGGCACTCCACAATTCGAATAATTTATTAATTACCGTTCAAATTAAAAACAAAAAAGTTAAAGCGTTAATCGACACAGGCGCTTTGCATTCACTCATAGATTCCAGTCACGTCAAATCGAGGACCGAAAGATCTGATATAATCCTGAAATCTATTACAAATCAGATTATCCCAACTATGGTCTGTCAACCGTTCATTTATCAATCGGCGAAAACACAAAAATTCAGGATAAATTCATAGTGTCCCAATTGAAAAATGAATTTGAAATGATCATTGGGAGAGACCTGCTCACAAAATCTCAAGTAATTATAAATTTTAAAAACTTGAACATAACCATACATAAAACAGTAATTCCATCTTAACAGACAACACAACATCACAAATTAATACCATTCAAAACACAACTTTACCCAAAACATTGTCGACACGACATAAAATCATAATTCCGGCACGCACACACATTGTCAATACATACACTCTTCACACAAAAATTCCAGACGGTTCCATAATGTTCAAGTACTAGTAGTTGAAACCAAAACAACAGTGAAAAATGATTGGTTGACTGAGGGCTTATGTAAATGCAATAGTAGAAAGGAAGTTAGCAATGTCCCTGAGGTGGTTAAGTTCAAAATGTGAGGATAACAGATGCCTTATCGCCAGGCAAAGAAAGAAGCAACGGATAAGGTCCGGATGGCTAAAAGAGAAGAGTGGAAAACGACTTGGGCATGAGTTAATAATAGCCAGATTGACTTTCAAAGATTGGCACATGTATTCTTATCGAGTTCAGACAATAGATTAAATCAAATTAAGTCAAATAATAATACAAATCAAAATAATGATAATAATAATAATAATGAAAAGGGAAAGGACTAGCCCAGTGCTCAAAGCACTGGACTCCCACGCGGAGGACCCGGCTTCGAGTCCAGCTGTGCTGCCCTTAGATTTTCTCTTCCTAGGAGCTCTACAGCTCACTACCCGATGATGGACAGTGTTGTCTGTAACAAAAGAACACTGTCCGGTGGCCGGCAGTGCACTGAGATGGCTCCGGGCGCCAATGACCATAGATGTTCACTTGCCTTAAATTTAAAAAATAATTAGAATGTAGGAAAGAAAGCTTAATGGCAGCGCGCTGGATTAGCAACGCAGTGGTACGAGTGTACGAGTGCACTAGTGTTTTCCTTAGATTTTCTCTTCATAGGGTTCCAAGATTTTTTTATTATTAATTTTATCCTTTATTTCTTCAAAAGTTCATGATCCTCAAATAGATTTTTTATGGAAAAACTTTTCGGTTTATTTCCAGAGAATATGTGATTTAGCCATTAAAAGAAATTGTGAGTGTATTACAAACAGATTTATACTTTTATTTCATTTCTTTCTCTTACTTCTGATGCGAGGAAGTATTGTTAATAATCTCCTCCTCCTCGTGTAACGAGAGAATACTGACGAAGGCCTGCAGAGCACATGGCTCCGGCCACCAGATGTTGATGTGCCTTAAATTAAACAAAAACACATATAAATATATATTGACTAAGTGGATCGTTCTTAGCTTAGACATTGTTAGAAAGCAATTACTGTAAATTTAAACAATCGATAAGCTAGTATCGATGAAAGTAAATTTGAAAGAAGTAGATTTTACGACAATGGTAAAACGAGAAAAACTAGTCATTCGTAAATAAAGTTGTGTATAACATTATTTGTATAAAAAAATCCATGAACAGCCATTATTCAACTAGGAATTGTATAAAATTACTAGGTGTCCAAATATGGAAGCACCTGCTACATTTGGTAATTTTTTTTTTTTTACCAGTTTCTCCAATAAGAATATATAGCAGACTAGGAATCAGACATTAATTATAATTACAGTGCAATGCGAAGTATTAACAAATATAATTGGCAGTTATACAACACTCACCTGTCAAATAGCTCTAAATACAATATACAATGAACATGTATGTTCAATATTTGTAAATTGGAACCAACATATGTACAGGATTAGAAGACAATTCTGTCAGTTTTTAATTCCCTGTTAGAAATGTCCCCAGATGTTACTAAAGTTCCTTTTTTTTTTTACAGGGTCGCCCTCGTTTAATTCATCCGCTTGTTCATCAATTGAATCTAACCAATATATTCTATTTATTTTTTTTTCAAGCCCATCAACTTCCTCGTATCAGAAGTAAGAGAAAGAAATGAAATAAAAGTATAAATCTGTTTGTAATACACTCGCAGTTTCTTTTAATGGCTAAATCACATATTCTCAGGAAAAAACCTATTGAAGAAATAAAGGATAAAATTAATAATAAAAAAATCTTCTTTTTCAAAAATTGGAAATGAAATCACGTTAAAAATAGAGAAAAGGATTTTCAAAACAAATTACAACAATACACTAAATACAATGCGATTAATACGACCAGTGTTCTGTTTACACAAGGTGAAAATATTGCACGGTAGACTGAAAATATATTTGATGCAATTCATCTTAAAATTAACCAAGAAGACATCAATAGTTGCTACCGTTTGAGAATTCGAAATAAGATCGTATATCCCCGAATATTCTAAAATTTGTAAAAGAAAGTGACAAAAGAGAATTTCTAAGATTAGCAAAGCAACAACATTTATATTTTGAACAGATTTAAATATAAAACCTCCTGGTTTTCCAAGGACTTCCTTTTCTCCTATATTTCCCATCCTCGCTGGCGTCCCACACGGGAGCATACTTGCTCCTCTTTCATTCATTGTAAACACAGCTGAGCTCCCATTACATCCCAACATTACCACCTTCAGCTTCGCCGATGATACGGTGGTAGTGTTGGGAACCTCCTTTCCTCTAATAGTATTCCCATCATGGCTACTCGCCATCTTCAAATTCATCTCAATGTCCTCGAACCCTGGCTTTGTAAGTGGAGAATCAAGGTTAATCAATACACATAGTCTCCACTTTAAACCGAAAAATCTTTCCCGCCATTCAATTTAACCATACTCCCAATTGTCACTAAATCCGCTAGCTAGGACTCCACCTAGACAGGCGATTAACATGGAACCCTCATATTCGGCTCAAAAAAAATGAACTAAATTACCGATACAGAATGCTAAAAAAACTTCTAGACAAACACTCAAAACTTACATTGCACAACAAAAGAGAAGTATACATTTCCTTATTTGGACATACGTACTCGAATTATACGGAACTGCCAAAAAACGAACCTGTATCGCATTCACTCTCTACAGTCCAAAATCCTACAACCAGGAAGCGGGCGTCAATGCTCTCTTCTACGTCTCCAACCTTACTATCCTAAAAATGCCCTAAAATAACCTGAAAATTCCCTTCGTCGCCACTTTAGCCAAATCCCGCTACCTATATTTCCATTCCAAATTATTTTCTCATTCAAATCCCCTCTGTACTTGCACTCTCCCCACAAACCCGCCAAGGTGACTAAGCCGTTGATGGCCGCGCAACCATCTATATATATAACGACGGCTGGCTTGAGATACAGTTGTACAAACTAAGGCCATAATAGCGTATTACGACTGCTATCGCTGGATAGCCGTCGTTCACAACTTCAAGCCAGTGTGTGTTGCTAACCTACGCGCACACTTCCATTTTCATTGTTTATCTTTTTTACTTGTTGCATGATTTGTGCCTAGTTGTAAAAATCTTAAAATAAAAATATATATAAAACCTAACAAAAAATATTTTTCTCGTCACCAGAATATTCGAAGCTTTATAAAGTAGCGATATATTTAAACAAAAGGTATTAAGATAGTTTGGTTTCAAAATAATAGTCACTTGGTCAAAAAATCTGTAAATTCTCCTATAATCAGAATAAATGCCTCTCAAGATTCAAAAAGTTTGCTGGCAGATGCTTTACCAGAAACGGAAGCTATTGATTTGGAAGATATTGATACTGGTCAATCCGAGTGGAGCGGTGTGTCCAATAACCGGCTCAAAACTGTGAACAGTTTTTTGAACTCCATTAACCCCTAGTTACTTACATAATACTCGTATAATAGGCAAACAAAGTGGTGAGACCAAAAAGCTATCATTCCCTACCAACATATTGGCTTCCTAGTAAATAAAAGAAAAGTGTATGCTATTTTCAAAGATTTCTCAAAGAATATTAGACTATATGGCATAAACTTTATGAATCAAGCATTAGTGGGCAAATGTTTACGCCTTATACAATGAAACTTGTCAAGATATTCCCGGCACCTGATTTTTCATCTAATTGAAGTTGGAAAATCAATATTTCTGCGGATTTGACCGTTTTTTAAATTGGGCACTACCACTAAAGTCACATATTCCCAGTTCCGAGGTTCTCTTGTTTGATTAATCATCTGTAATTAGTTTCTCCTTTAATATTTTGTTTGTATATATATATATATTTTTTTTAATGTGATTGCTCACATTAATCGCTCATTAATAAAACTATAATACACCGGGATTTTCATTAATTACCCCATTAAAGTATTCATTTTGATAACTTGATTACAAAACATTTCCTATGTTAAATATTAATAAATATCTGATATTAAAAATTCCACAGCTTGCTAATAAAATGTATTATTTAAAATTTCAGTAGACAATTTTGATCTTACCCAGATTTACTGTCAGATTCAGTAAATTTACTGTTATTTAAGCGAATCATTTAGATTATTGGAAAACTAGATTGCTATTATGCTAATGAGGATAATATTGCAATGTTAAATCACTTTCTTCTACGTATTTCTTATTTTAAGGCTAACTTGATCAACAATTTAAAGTGATAGCATTCATTTCTATTTCATTGCTATACTCAATTGCAAAAAGTATAAATAAATTAAAGAGACAAAGAGAGAAGACAACTGATCGAGTAAGAATCTTTATTTTATTTACCAAACACTAATATTTGACAAAATTACAAATTTCAGAAATATTATAAATATTGTTTTAGAAACAATCGTCGACATCTGGTAATTTTTGACCTTTGCATTTTTCCTTCCAACCGTTCCATGCATTCCAACCTTGACGTCTCTTGATTAGTAATGCACATTTCACACTTGCTTTAATATAGTCAGATCTTAAATCTATTGAAAATTAGAAACATATCATTAATGTTTAATAGAAATACTAAAATTATAATTATTAAGATTGGTAAGTAAAAATTAATTTTGTCGGGGACAAGCGTGGTATTACTAGTTTATGGTAAGGAAAGCACTGGAATTTTCCAGGTATCACTGTGAGGGGGAGGGGTTAATGGAGTAGCCACTTCTTTAGGAAACTCAATGTGTGTTACAACATGACATCCTGGGCTAACAATGAACTACTTGTATACTGGTTATCACCAAAAATTTCTCATTATCCAAAATGCCTACAGAGACAGTGAGATATATATATCCCAACTTGGAATTGGTGGATACAAGCAGCCACATTCTAGCCACTCCAGTAGATACCTTTCGCATATCAACCATTTATAACAAACACCTACTAACATTGAACAATATTCAAAAACCGAACACAGACTTTCAAACAGTTCTTCAGAAGTCAGTGGGATTTTTTTCCTTAGTTCCATCTATTTATTTAGTCGATGGCGTTGATCTCTTTCTTTTCCAAGTTTTCCTGTTTCGTCTATTCATGCCATAGTTCGTCTTAATTTACGGCTTATTCCTTTGCACTTGATTGTCAGTCGTCTCTTTCTGTGCCAACTATCTTGCTTGTGATTCTATTAGCTCATTCAGTTTTAATTACGTACGGATATTTTATTTATTCTGCATCATGGCATCTTTTTCCAACTCATCTAACTCGAATGTAAATGAGTTTACTTATACTCTGTTTAGCAAGCTATTATATTTTTCATTTAATCCCCTTTTCCGTTCCAAGCCCTTTGAGTTATGATATATTTAAGGTTAGGTAATTTATTTAATATGATTTGGGCACTGAATTAGTGAAGAAACATATTTACTACCTACCCCCTACACACATTGGTGCACCGAAAACGAGGACGTCGCAGCAGTGTGTCCCACGGTAGTTAAAGCTTTTCTTACTGGACATTTCAAAATTATAATAATTGAACATGACATAGGAAGTGTCAGCGTTATGAATACAATGCCGCCCTCCTTGGTTTTCGATTGAAACTAGAAAAACATGTCGGCAGATAAAGCCATAAATTCCTAAATTGCTGCGTGTTTCCTATGCCTTTTCAAGCGCGAGTACTTCCAGCAGTGGATACACAGCATTTAGCCAACTTAGAACAATGATTTAAAATTCGGCCACCGGAGAACCCCAAATTTGGAAATCGCCGATATAATATAAAGTACTTCCATAGGAATCAAAAAGATATCACTCACAGCAAAGCCAAACAAGTTGTGTCGTGTGACAGTACTCGAAATATTCTCAGTCTGTACAAATAATTGCAATCTTTACTGGTATTAATGATGCAATGGGGAATTATTTACGATTAAGATTAGTGGATATATATATCAAATTTTATATTAGATTTTACAAAGTAAAAGCAAAATGGATTATATGTTTTTACTTGAGAAGAATGTCTGATAAAGAAGAGATAGCCATAAAACATATTGTAAGGAGAGAAGAAAGGAAAAATTGGGAAAGCAGGAAAGTTACAAACAACCGAAAGAAAATTTGCAAGTGAGGTTACTGAATAAATGTGATGAACAAGAAGAAGTCAAGGAGAATTATAATCCAGTACAGTACAGTAAAATTATATTACTTAAAAATTAGGACCTACTTAGCTAAAGAAACCTACTAAAGTTAGAATGTAAACTACTGTAAATTTAAATAAATCGATAGGTACAATCGATGAAAGTGAATAGAAAAATAAAATTTTTAAGACAAAGGTAAACAAGAAATACCAGTTCCATATAAATCAACATCCATTACACAACTAGGAGAATATATGAAATATATTGTAATACGTTCCAGGGATGGGGAACATTTTGTAATTATCTTTTTCACCAATTGCTCATTCCAATTTTTCTTCCTTAAAGACATTTGCATCAGACATTTAAATTATTATTAAAGTTCAGGTAGAATTTGTAACAAATACAACCTACATTCACTCACATAAATCTCCCTACTTTAACTGTCACATAGTTCTATAATTTACAATTATCACGTTATGATCAGTATTTGTAAATTGACACTAATATATATGTAGAGGATTATAAGGCAATTTGGAAGAGAGGGGGCAAATCCTACGGAATCATATCCTCAATGCCCAAAAGATTTCCTGTCTTCCCAATCCGCAATTCCCTTCCCGAAGCCTTCTAGCAGCCATTCCTTCGGAGATACCCTTCACCCAAATTTTCCTTGGCCTTCCTTTCCTTCTCCTCTCCTCAGCAACGAAGTTCAAAATCTTCTTAGGCCATCATCTCTCACCAATCATTCGTATCACGTGACCTTACCATTTTAATTTCCGTGTTTCAACGGAGTACGCACATGATACTTTTATGTAATAATCCAACACGTCTTGGGATTTCCTAATTGCTCACTTGCCATAATTTGGAGACCCCACAACAGCTTCTCCAAAATTCCATTTCCAAGGCCAATAGCCTACCTTCCATGTTCTTCGTTAGGCTCCAAGTTCCAGGAGGCAATTCCTTTCATTTTTAATTATCTCGAATGTTAACGGACTAATCTTTTGTTTATACTACCCTCCCCTACTTATTTTTCAGGTAAATCTAACCAATATTTCTTATTGTATCAATATTTACCTATATATTATTATATTTTACATACATAAATACCTTCACATTTGACACGGCAGCCATTTCCACGAATACCATACCTACACCATTGATCGCTGATCTATAAAAATTAAAATGGAAAAAATGTTAATTAATTATAGATGTAAGTTAAGTAACAAAAATCGAATTATTATTGATATAGCACCTGAAACAGTCCATTGTCGTAGTTGCCAACACAGTTTGGTCCACGTAAGGCGCCTGTATCTCTTCCACTTTCCGCTTCAATCAGGCAGACCCCTATTTCAAAAAAAAAGAACAAAAACCATTTTTCAATAGGAAGTTATTTATTTAACAAAGTTCTTGTAACCCCAAGAATATCGAGCACTGGTGGGATTAGTAGTAGGTACGGATTAGTTTAGAAAAGTTAAGTTCCTTTCCATTGTATTTGGGGCGTCACGTTCAGCGTTAGGGTCTTCTTTACGGGCGGGAATATGCGAAAGCTCAGAGACCGCCCACCTTCTGGGCCCTTTTCAAGAAATAAATAAATAAATAAAGTAATAAAGATATACAGGTATTTTAATACGTTAAAAAAATTCAAAATTTTCTGGAGATAGGCACACAGGAAAATTTCACCTACAATTGAAAACGAACATAGTACACACAATTATTGTCAGTCAAAAATAAAATTAGGCTAAAGAAAAAGTCTTACTTCCGTTTTTCCAATTTTCTTCAAACTCAGATGTTTGAAAACACATTAAATTCTTATTAAAATTTATATGGACGATAGAATCGTATAACGTATTGAAATGCCACCTTAGAGGGACTTTCCCTGAACAACGTAAACTGGGTATTCTCGGAAAAATTGTTGCAAACAAGAAATTGTAGCTCATTTTATGGTTAGCTGATATACTAAGCTTTAAGAAAACTCTTTTTCCAGAAAATCCTCTTAAAAAATGGGAAATTGTTTTCATTGAAATAGGAGGCCGATTTGCACTTAAAAAACCTTATTGTGCGGCTACTGGTAAGAATTGACGAAATACGAAATTTCAATTTACTGTGTTTTTGAGTTATTCTGACCACATGTATAAACCTATTTCTAAAAAAAAACAAGTTTTCATACTCTGTGGAATTCAAAGCATTTATTTCCGGTGAAAGCTCAATTTCGAAAACTTGACAGACACGCTCATAACACTTCCTCTTATCTATTAATAATTATTTCCCCAGTTCACACACCCTCTAAAATAAGGTGACCAACTATTTTTTTACAAAAGGAGTATGGATGGAATTTCATTGGATATGGTGATCGGGGTTGTGAAAAATAATCAAGTCCCCTCCATTCGGCTTTATTTTAAATAATAATATAAACACTAATAGAAATTATTATTAATTTAATATATTATAAAACTACCTAAATCATTTTAATTCTTGAAATAATGGAAGTTTTTCTATGGTTCTGAATTTTTTTCTAAGAGCGCACTTGCATCGTGCATGTTTATTATGCGATTTTAAGTACAGCTAAAACCAGACAACACATTACAAATTCAATTAATAATTTCAAATTTTCGTGGGGAATATAATCGTCTTTAAAATGTGAAAATATTTCTAACCAACTTTTTTACACTAATTTGGGGTAGTGCAGTCCATACTTTGAAAACGCTAATAATGCATGATGGTATGAAAAGTAAACGTACCCTCCATAATAGCTAATTTTTTTTCCCCCCCCAGTTAATCCAAAACTTTTCAGTTTTCAAAAATGCAGTTATTTTTGAAGTTGATGCTGCTGCTACATGAAGAGATGTTTTATGTTTATTTGAATCAATGTGTTTTATTCAATGTGCAGATCGTCCTCCAACAAGATTATATATTTTTAAGCATAGAATCGTAATCTTTGTTTCTATAATAAATGGAAATTCTTCTTTTTAAGTTTTTTAGTAACGCCTTGCCTTTTTGGACCATCCATATTATTGTAAAAGTACTAGAACTGCGAGAGATTAATTCCAAAAACTAAAAACAGTCACAACTAGCACATCGATTTAGTACTTACAATCGATCACTTGCGATACGGGTACTCCTCGGTGGATGTTTACCCCCACCCCCAACCCTCCTAAGTTCACGAATTAACATCATCATACACAGCTTCATATACACGAACGAATAAAAAGTTGCAAACAATTAAAATTATCGTTGAAGTTTTTGAGTTTATTAATGGGAGTACAAAGGAGTTACAAAAGATTGCAAAGGAGTATTTTGGGAGTACAGTTTTTAAAAGGAGTACGGTTTACGAAAAAGGAGTACAAAACTCTCTAACAGGAGAGTACGGTTGGTCACCTTATTTAAAATTAATTTTAACTTTACCTATTATTATTCACGAAAGGGGATGGCAAAACCCTACGCTATCCAAAGCCCCCCAGGGCCCATATAGCTACCCCTAAAAAATAACAACCACTGGGACTAGAATACAAATCCAGGCCCAGGTTTCAACCATCTAAGTTTCACAACAGACCGAACGAATCGGACCAAAACCTTAAAAGGACACAGCTTAAGATCCTCCACCGACATCCTATTCCGGCCGAAGTTCCTAAACCTAATCTCCAAACAATTCGTCATCAGATGCATGGGTGTTACCTCCTCAGTTTCACAAACTCTACAAAAGGGGTCAGGCACAAGTCCCATTATATAGAGATGTCTCCTTAAACCACAATGCCCAGTGGGGAATCCAACCAGATACCTGAGGGAGGTCCGTGAAAGACATCGGACCCCACTACTCAAAGCTCCGTCCGGGCCCCCAATGAGCATTTTAGACTGCCGACAACCCACTGCACTCATCCATAAGGATGAGTGCTGTGAGGTCATCCACGTCTGAAAGCCCGACAAACATGTGCCAGAAGACACACCAACAGCAGGCTCTGGACCAATGAAAGGGAGAGAGGCACCTAATTTGGCAAACCTCTCCACCTCCTCATTCCCAAAAATTCCCATATGACCTGGAACCCAGACCAGAAGCACATCCTTTAATAAAGAAAGATCTTCCAGTCTTCTAGAACATTCCAACACCAATCTGGAAGTGAAGACACATGAATTAAGCGCCTTCAACGCAGCCTGGCTATCCGAGCAGATACAAACACCTTTTAAATTAGTGTTACGCACCCTCTCATCCAAAATACAGCAAAGAATTGCATAAACCTCAGCCTGGAAAACGGTGGCCCACTCACCAAGAGGCGCTACCAAATGATCTCCCGTCTCAAAATAGACGGCAGCCCCAGACCTACCATCCATCCTGGAACCGTCCGTGTAGCATCGGAGATAATTCTCAGGAATCACACCAGACGGACCCAGGGTTAACCAATCTTCCCTAGAAGGCAACCTAACCCTGTAGGAATGACTAACTTTACCTAAAAAAATTGCTTTTAATTAAAACTGATAGTGGTATATATGAGTATATAGTATTAAATTTCGTCGGAGTGTTTGAAAGAAAATTGCGAAAAAACCTTTCAACACAGTCATACATTTCCGGTTGATAGATTATAACCGTAAACTTCGTGTTGGATAAGATGCGAGTACCAACAGGAAATATCAAGTTGTAGGTTCCTTCTTGTAATTTTTTTTCGTTTTTAGGATATTATGTTCACAAGAGTATATTAAAAATAACAGCCAAATATAACATTTGCAAATTTTTGTTGTGTCGTTGTGGTGGTTGGTTCCGCAGAGCTGGAAAGCATCAGAGACATTTTCCATTGTAGCCTGCTTCATTTTGTGATCATCGACTTCAAAAGCTCTGTGCAAGTCTGTGTTGTCACGTTGTCTGAAAAACGCATCCTGAAGATGGGCGAACGCCCGAAACCGGTCGATGATCACAAAATGAAGCAGGCTACCAGGAAAATGTCTCTGATTTTGTTGTGTCTTTTAGTTTACCCCCAAAATATGTTCCTTTACTTTCTGAAAACACCATTTTTGAAGAAGATAGTTGCAATCTTTTTATACGACAAATTTTAGAATTTGGGATTGGGAAAAAATAATATTTTATATTCTTCACAGAATCAAATCACTAATTACTTACAATTGGCCAAATCACGACGTCGAATTCTTTGCTTCACCAGTTCTCTAGCCAGTTCACATCTGGTAAAAACTCTCGCCTCTGAAATGCCCAGCAAGGCAACAAGGCATAGTAATAAAATAGCTTTCCTAATTAAAATAGAAATATTAATGAACATAAAAATTTGCAGCCCAAAAAAAAAAACATAATTTATTGGTTTATATTTAAAGTTTTAAAACATTTTGTAACTATGTAGGGTGGTGATTTGATTATGAACCTCCCGTTACAGGCTTTTATGATTTCATTTTTCCTGAATAAAATTACATTTTTTCACATTATTTCCCGACACTCTGCGTGTCATTCTCAAAGGAAAGAGTATCTTTCTTTTATAATTTTATACAATCACTTGTTATCATCAAGATGTGATGTATGTGCAAGAGTTTAACCACCATCGTATATAGCTAGTGGAACTCAATAATGCAACCGAAATCCAGCAGTAAAATAACAGATTAATGTAGAATATATACAATTTAATACAATCAGCTATAAGATTAATGTTTTAGCAATATAACTAATTAGTTTTTTTGTAACAGATATAAATGTGATTAGTAACATATCGTTACTAAATCGAATAAGATCTAAATCTGGACGTACCTTTTATAACTGGTGATACATCACATCTTGATGTAATAAGATATTGTATAAAATTATTAAAGAAAGATACTCTTTCCTTTGAGAATGACACGCAGAGTATCGGAACGTCCGGAAATAATGGAAAAAAAAATGTAATTTGATCAGGAAAAAGAAAATTATAAAAGGCTGTAACTGAGGTTCATAATCAAATCACCCTACATAACTTAATATATCAAATTTATAACTAGTTATACTTACATATTGCAGATGAAATTCACTTCACAATTGGTTTCATCAATACGCACTTATATCTAATGTGAAATTTGTTCTTAAGTACTTTGATAAACAAATTTGTTATTTAATTTTTGATAATTAATAGATTTATTGATTGCATTGACATTATCTTGAATTCATAGTGTTTTTATTTATTTACTTTTTAAGAATTTAAATAAAAGAAAAAAAAAAACTTTTTTAAAAATAGAAACTTTAAAATTAGTCATTCTTATCTGTTCCTCTTCTAGCGAAAGCCTCTGAACGAAACGTCACTGGGAACGGCGACGCGCTTATCATTCTAAGAGTATTGTTCCAAAGATTGTTCTTTTTTTATGACCCCAAAATTTTGATTTCGATTTAATCGAAATTTAATTGAAATCAACCAAGAGAGTTTTTTTTTTTTTTGAAGGCGGCGTTGAAGAAGACAAACAAAAGGCTCTAGTAATAATCTAACTATATAAGAAACTTAATTATTTATATAAATAACTGACTAATCCGGATCTCATTAACTATGTGGAATAACCTAATAATTCCAATTTCCGGCCAGTCCAAAAGGACAAAATTTCTTGTGAAACACACAAAAACAGAATTTCTGACTAATCGCATTGCATATTAATTACAATGTACGTTCGCTAAGAACATTTTTCTTTCGTATGCAGAGTACCCCGATACGTTTTTTCGGTGAAAATTTAATTGTTAAAATCTGGCACGATCACAATATTTCTTCTTAATAAGAGTAGGAGAATATTTTTCTTAAAAAAAAAAGGGACTGAAAATCATTCGAATGAATAAAACAATTTCATACGATGCAACTAGTATTATGCCCATCAGAATCAAAGCTGATGGTACAGTGTGAAGCGTAATGAATTTTTTTTTGCAGAACAAGTATACAAAACATTCATGCCACTATAATAGCATCCGAAGAGTACAGAGAAACGCAAACTTGACGATCTAGTTACTCGCTACTTAGGCCAGACTAGAGCGGGAGACTCTGTATATATACATCAACCAGACAGGAACCTACTACTACCTTTGTCATTTACATATCTATAATGGAGTTGTTGAGGAGAGAAATTAGGTTTGATTGAATGAACGAGATATGAAGGCACTGTTATAATGTAGCTATCAGTTTACACTAACTGCCCTGGACTTTGATGGAATAAAAGGTGGGAGTAGAGATATGACACGATGCGATGTATGGTTGAATCTGATAGGTAGATCTAGATAGGTTCCCACTGGTTATAAACACAGGTTCTCCCACTCTGGCCTGCTTAAGTCAGAGAGTAACAGACAGGGCCCGTCTTCTCTCTCTTGCTATTACATCATCCCCAATATAATGGAGTTGTTGAGGAGAGAAATTAGGTTTGATTGAATGAACGAGATATGAAGACACTGTTATAATCTAGCTATAAGTTTACACTAACTGCCCTGGACTTTGATAGAATAAAAGGTGGGAGTAGAGATATGACACGATGCGATGTATGGTTGAATCTGATAGATAGATCTAGATAGATTCCCACTGGTTTATATACACAGGTTCTCCCATTCTAGCCTGTTTAAGTCAGAGAGTTCCAGAGAGTCTTCTCTCTCTTGATATTACATATCTTTCACTACCTAACTTCTATTGTAAAGTCCTTGCAGTTTGTGCGTTCTTCCATTATAAAGTGTTCAGCATTTTTCTAATTTATTTCATCTTAAAATCCTTTCACTCTATCTCTCATCCATTATACCACTGAAAAAGAAAAAAATTCCAGAGATCCTCCAGATGGGAGAAATGGAAGAAAATGTTGTTAGCAAGATTGGTTAAGCTTCTCGCTGTACAAAATTTTATTATAAACACTTAATTCTACGCTCTGCATTGCTAAATAACACATCTGTAAGGTCTACAACGGCAAATTATCTCCGATTTAATCTCTTTCTTCTATTCCTTATTTTAAGTTAACTTGATCAACAATTTAATTTGATAGCATTCATTTTTGTTTTCCTTTGTAGAGTCTTCAGGCGATGGTTTAGTGGCTAGCCCACTCGCCTTTGGTGAGAGAATTCTCAGGCTTCGATGGCCAAAGTCGGTGGTGACCAGCATCGTGATAAAAAGTGTGAATCTACACTTGGTAGCGCATCTAGGTAGCGAAGGCCGAAACTAAACGGGAGGGAACTGGCGGTGTGCTCACCACACGTCCCCAATACAAATCGCCATTTGGCAAACCTTGGCCCTTTATGGGCTGTTCTGCCATAGATGTTTTTTTTTCATATTGTAAGCATTATAAATTAAAGGAACTGTTAAAGAAAGAAGATAACTTTCAATCAGTAATTTCATTTTATTTACAAATCTCTAATATGCGTCAAAATTAATAATTATATTGCTTTAAAAGCAATCGTCGACATTTGGTAATTTATGACCCTTGCATTTGTTCAGCCAGCCGTACCATGCATTCCAGCCTTGACGATTCTTGATTAGTAATGCACATTTCACACTTGCTGTAATATCGTCAGTTCTTAAATCTATTGAAAACAAAACATTACATTAATAGAAATACTGAAATCATCATTATAAAGATTTGTAAGTAAAAATTAAGGGCGAAAGCGTGGTATCACTAGTTAATGGATAGCTCGAAATTTTCCAGATATTACTGCGGGTGGGGGGAAGGGTCTAGCCACTTCTTCAAGGACCTTAATGTGAGTTACAACATGACATTCCATGCTAACAATGAACAACCGGTATACTGGCTATTTCCAGTTTCAATTTGGAATAAACATGCTTTGTGCTCACTCCTACACACTTTGGTGCAGCGAGAACGAGGCCTTCGTTGCAGTAAGTCCCACAGCAGTTGGAGCTTTTCATTTCTGGAAAACTTACTCATAAAATTGAAACTATTTAATACGACATAGGAAGTGTCAGCATTATGAATATAGTGCAGCCCCCTTTAGTTTTCGATTATGATCGAAAGAACATGTCGGGCATATAAAAAGCCATAAATTTCTAGAATTGTTGCTCCTATCCTATTCAACACGGACCTTGCAGCAGAGGATAGACAGCAAACTTAGAACCATGGGCTCATATTATTCCAATCTTTTGCTCTCACTATCTTGACAGTTTGTTGTGCAAATTTAAAACTCGCCCTCCGGAGAATCACAAATTTGGAAATCGCTAATATAATTTAAAGTACTCCCACTGGAATCAAACAAATATTGAGACCCGTATTCCTGAAACAGGTATTTTTTGAAATATTAACAGTGTCACCTTTTGTTTATACTACCCTCACCCAATTGTTTATCAGCTAAGTCTAACCAATATTACTTATTGTATCAATATTTACCTACATATTATTATTATATTTTAAATACATAAATACCTTCACATTTGACATGGCAATCAAGTCCAGGTTTACCATATGTGCACCACCACTGATCATTGATCTATTCAAATTAAAATGAGAAAAACATATTATTTAAATACTGATCAAATATTAAGTAACAAAAATTTAATTATGATTAATATGGTACCTGAAACAGTCCATTGTCATAGCTACCATCAAAGTTTGGTCCACCTATGGCGGCTGTATCTCTTCCACTTTCCGCTTCAATCAAGCAGACCCCTATTTCAAAAAGAACAAAAACCAATTTTCATTAGAAAGATTTTTATTTAAAAAAGATCTTGTACTCCCAGGAATATTGAGTTACGGGGGCAAAGTAATGCAAGGGTGTATAATTGGCGGGTGTTGTTGTAGTGGTTATGAGCATGGGCTAGTAAGTTGGAGGTCCCTAATTCGAGTGCCGCGTATAACTGCTCAATTTTATAATGGTATCAAAAATGTTAATAGTAAAGTAGGTGTTTCCACCCCCGTCCACGACACCTAATTTGGCAGTTGGACGTTAAGATCGCCTGAAAAAATAGGCATTACTTTACTTTACTTAGTGCAAGGGTGTATATATAAAAAGGTTTTAACTGTGTTGGTACGAATGGAAGGTAGGTTAGGAATAGGTTACGATCCTTGTCCCCCCAGGAATATCGAATCTGGTGGGACCAGTAGGTTAGGATTAGTTTAGGAAAGTTAAGTTCTTCATTGTATTTTGGGCGCCACGTTAGGCGTTAGAGGCGTCATTCAGGTTAGGGATTTGTGTACGGGCCGTAATGCGCGATAGCCCAGGGACCGCCCACCCAGTGTGCCTTTTTCAATAAAAAAAAAAAAAAAAATCTGGTGTGAAACACTCTCACAACTTTCTCTTACTCAAGTTTTTAAAATTGTAACTGACAAATATTTGTACAGCTAGTATACCAAATTTAATGAAATTCGTTGATTTTTTTATTGAGAATATCGCAAAAACTGAATAAATTTATTCAGTATAAACTTATTTCCGGTCATCTGATTTTCTTGATACTCCGAATTTCACTAACATGTTTAATTCTAATTAATATTATTTAGATAATAGAATTGTATAGTAAATTGAAATAGCACTTTACAGGAAAACCTAACCCCACCTCTCCCCCAAAAGTGCCCATAAATGAATTTTCTCGGACAAATTATTCAATTAAAAATTGTAGATATTTGTATGTGTAGTTGATATATTACGTTTACAGAAAATCATTGGAGCCATTTTCGAGAAAAGTGAAAAAAAAAAAAATTCAATAAAATGGTACTTCCGGATGAGGAATTTTGACAGATAACGTACTGTTGGATCCCATGGTGATTCCTAAACGGAATATCAATTTTAAACTTTCTGTGATTTTTTTGTTTTTAAGCTATGCTGTTTACATACATACATACATACACACATAACATATACCATTTTCTAAAAACCACTTTTTTGGGCACAGTGGCCCTCAAAACGTATATTTCCGGTGAAAACTCAATATCGAAAATATGACACGATTACAATACTTCTTCGTACTAGAAGTAAGAGAAAGTAAAAAAAAGAACCAAGATATACAGCTATTTTAATACGTTTAAAAAATTGAAAATATCTGTTGAGAGAGAGAGAGACATGCCAAAAAATTGCCTTTTATCGGTTTTCTTTAAATTAGGAATTTCGATAACACATTAAATTCTTATTAATATTATACGAACATCAGAATTGTATAGTGTATTGAAATGGCACCTTAGAGAAAAGCCTTTACGTCACTACTTTCCCAGAACCATGTAAAAGTGAATTTTCTTGGGAAAATGTTGAATATAAAAATTGTAGCTCATTTTATGGTTAGCTGATATACTGAAGCTTAATGAAACTTGTTGTAGCCTTTTTTGAGAAAATCGTCATTTCCAAAAAAAAAACGGGAAATTCTGTTAATTGAAATAGTTTTAGCAATTTCTAATAAAACACTTTTTCGAACTCTGAGGACCTGAAAACATGTATTATTGGTGAAAATATGACATGAAAATGAAGCTCTTATCGGAAATAAGAGAAAGAAAAATGAAATCGAAGGATATACCTGTTATAAACATGCACGATTATATCTTGAAGCAATTATTACATTTCCTAAGATTACACAAATCTGAAAACTCTCTTCCGTATAAAATCTATTTTAGGAACATTCTGACTAATCTCGAAGTTATAGGTTTGATATACTAAACTGTTAATTTCAGTTTTGTTAGGGATCATAGAAGCGCTGGCTAATGTTTAAAGTGCATCCTATTAAGCAGCAAATCCTATGTTCTAGAAAATGTCTATAAACTAAGAAAATACTGCTAAGACGACTTTAACTTTACTTTAATTTTAACTTGGTAGTGGATCTTCAGCTACTTACATAATGAACTTAATATTTATTGTAAGATTTTAAAATCATAAATTTTATTGAGTTAGGATTTTAGTGGAAACTGAATATCGCATTTCTTCTTAAGAATTCCTCTAAAATTAATATTATCTAAAAATCGCAATCAAATAAAACTGGTCTTTGTGGTGTGTAGTTAGTATTAAATTTAAAGAAAACCGTTGGAGCGTTTACAAGAAAATTGCTAAAAACTGAAAAACAAAAACCTTTAAACACAGTTACAGTTTCGATTGATCGATTTTACCCGTGTTGAATGCGATGCGGGGACCAAAAAGGAATATCAAGTTGTAGCTTCCTGTAATTTTGTCGTTTTTATGATATTTTATTCACAGCTTTGCTGAAAATAGCAATTAAATATAATATTCGCAAATTATTGTTGCGTCTTTTAGTTTGTCTCAAAATATGATGCTTAACTTTCCGAAAACAAAATTATTGAAGATGGTTGCAATCTTTTAATATTTAAAAATTTAAGAATTTTGCCTCCCCTAACGCCACAAATCGGGATAATATTTTATATTCTTCACACAAACAAATCACTAATTACTTACAATTGGCCAAATCACAACGTGGAATTCCATGCGCCACCAGTTCTTTAGCCAATTCACATCTGGTAAAAACTCTCGCCTCTGAAATGCCCAGCAGGGTAACAAGGCATAGTAATAAAATAGCTTTCCTAATGAAAAATAAAAGTATTAATGAAAATAAAAATAAATACTACATAATTTATTGGTTTGTATTTAGTCAAAGTTTTAACATTTTTGTAACTATACTCACATATTGTAAAGGAAATTCACTTCACAATAATTCGTTTCATCAATTCGCACTTATATATAAATGTGAAATTTGTCTTAAGTAGTTTGATAAACAAATTCATTGTTGTTTAATTTTTGATAATAAATAAATTTATTGTTTGCAATGATATAATCTTGAAATCATGTTGTATTTATTTAGTTACTTTTTGTGAATTAAAAAAAAGTAACTTACTCATAAGGATGGAAAATTTGAAATACGGTATTCACATCGGATCCTCTCTTCAATTATTTATTTATTTTGTTTCATAGTACACATTAACTAGATACATGTAAAACCACAGCTGAATAATTTAGATTCCATGATTTCTCACAAAGTATTGGTGTCTGAAAATAAAGTGAGTCTAAAGCCTGACTATAACCAAAAAAAGTAAAAATATGTTATTTACAATTTTAAATTGAGTCTTTGGGCGCTAATGATGTTAGAATAAATGAATAATCATAAGTTTATGACTTATGGATAATTTATCACATAATTAATACTTTCATAATTATTTTTACAAAACTTAAAATAAGCACATGCTTTAGGTTACTTTTAAGAGGATTTTTTATTCTATTTATTTAATACCTTTTTATTTCACTATTTACTTTACATTCTAACATGATGTGCTCTAGGGATTTCGCCCACGCCGTACAGCAAAATTCATCTTTAGGGCCACCCTTTCTAACACTTCCATCCATATAACTAACCTAAACCATGCAATTGCTCTGCATTTTATCCCAGTTACGAAATTCATATAGAGCTCAGTTATATAATAAATTTTCACTTTCTCAATAACTTTAACGATATTTTCTCTTTCATTAGTGCATGCAACTTCGTGTCCTGTCTATATCACATATTCTTTTCGTCACTGCCTTAAGTAAAACATTTAGAGTCAGTTTTTCCTCTTCTATTATCCACCATAAACCAAATTTTGCCCAATAACTTTGGGTCCTACGCTTCTCTTCGAATTACAAAATATCTTGATATTTTGACCAGTTATCCAATTCTTTAATTTTTTTAACTCCCAATAATACCTTTGGTACAACCTCTTCTCTAAGTTTTATCAATATCCTAATTCCCATAACACTCTCATATTGGCTGTATTCTACCGGGCTGTTTAGGAATTTTTTACTCATTTGTTTGGAGACTATTTGTAATTGTCAAAATTTTGTCATATTTTAGACTGGTAGTTAGGTTAGGTTAAGTAAACTGTAAGTAGGTGAAGGAATATCGAGTACTTCGCCCAGTTGGATGGAGTACTTCACCGCATTCACAATGTGGGGAATCTTTCAGTGCCAGCACATGGAGCTTAGAATTGAACTCCCCGTGGCCTTGAAATATTGCGTTACAGTTGAGACAGCTCCAGCCATTGAATCGACAGACTGTGATGCGAATTCGGGAAGAACTCATACGTGATTCTCCCTTTCTCTGCTTCATCCCCGCGTTTTTGCCACTTCCCAGTCTCGTACTCTCGGATCTTTCTCTTTACAAGGGCAGGAGGCGCCTGACTGGACATCTCCTCACCATCAAGGACAATCATTTCCGCTTTCTTGCACTTATGGGTAAGGGCCCTCATCTCAGCGAGGAGATCAAGCGGCCACACACCAGCGATCACCGGTAAGGAGACCGTGGAGGATCTCGCACAGGCCCTTGTTACAGAGCACAAAATAGCTCTTTGCATTCGTAATAGAGTGCCGCTGCATGTACACTTGTCATCCCAACACGTAGCTGCGTACGTCGCAACATTCTCTATCATGCCCCTATAGATGGTTTAGGCCACACCAGTCTTCAGCCCCCACTCCAATGTGTGCTCGTGCTACATGAGTGACCAAGCATATATGTCCGCGGTCACTATCATCTTTTTCCCTCTATTTTTTTGTAAGAGCTGGCTTAGATGGGCTATAGACGTTATGTGGCACGACAGCTGGCAGTACAGGCTCACCAGCATCAACTCCACGCCATTGCCGCAGCATTTTCACAAGTACAGTGACTGGTGCTGTACTGAAGAAGACGCAATAGAATGATGTCCGGATTGCACACTGCGAGAGCATTCCATATCCATCCATCGCATGAAGCATGAACGAGCACCCTTAACGCTCGCTTTGAACGTGTAGGGCTCCTGGATTTAATCATAACTATAATTTTCTTCACATTTACTTTCATTCCATAGTTGTTACAGAAATTACCTAAACAATTCAATGCTCTCTGCGAGCCAACTATTGATTCACGATATTAAAGCAACATCGTCTGCGAATGTAGTCAATGGAATATCTAATCCTCTAACATTGGGCGCATGTGTATATATTTTTATCAACATATCAACCATTATATCCATATAAATTATAAACAAAGTAGCTGATAGTAGGTACACATACCTGACGAACAACCTACATTATTCTTTATCTTATCAATAACCTCATCAATATTTATTACAGGGAAGGGATTAGCTCAGTGGTAGCGCGCTGGACTAACAACGCGGAGATCACGGGTTCGAATCCAGCCGTGCTACCCTTAGATTTTCTCTTCCTAGGAGCCCCTACAGCTCACTGTCCGGTGATGGACAGTGTTGTCTGTAACGGGAGAACACTGTCCGGAGGCCGGCAGTGCACTGAGAAGGCTCCGGGTGTAAATGACCACAGATGTTGAGACGCCTTAAATTAAAAAAAAAAAAAAAAAATATTTATTACAGCTTACCTATTTATAAATGCACATTAATATCACTCGAATTTCATCTGGAATTGCTATTTATTTCAGCGTTTGCTATTTTAGTATTCTGTTGACTTTGTCAAATGCTTTCTCCAAATCAACAGTTTTTCCTTTTTCTCTCCAATATTCTCTGGACAATAGTCATTGGAGCAAAAACCACATCTATCGTACTTGGCCAGCTCTGAAACCTAATTGCTACATGCTTATAATATTTAGCAATATTTATGTAGGTAATATTTATGTTTTGTAAATAAAAGGATATAAAAAATAAGATAAAAATACGAATGACCTCCTTTAATTCCCTATTACCTCTGGTAGGCTCTGTAAAGTAAATACAGGAAAGATAGTTAATAACATACATTGAAGCGTTGAATATACCTCGGCTGGGCTCTAATTAATAGAAAACAGCAAAAAATACAAATTGAAGAGTGAAAATATTGAATTTACATATTGAATATTGGAGGGTCATGAGAGCGTTGACCTTGAGCTCGTTTGCACAGCTTTCCAAAATGAAAGAAACTTAAGAGCACTATCTAAAATGGCTCTTATCAAAACATAATTGTTCGGACTCATCTGAGGTGAGTTGAAGCATCAAGAAGAACTGGAGTACCACCCATGAGAAGCTCCAAACCATGAAGTTCGCCTTCCGCTATCAACTCCTCTAATTTTTGTATGGCTCTGCTAGCAATATTTCCTCATTCAAGCCATCGGTAAAATCTCCGGATTAGTAAGGTTGCAGCTTTTCACTGGCTGAATTGTAGTCAGCTCACAGCTTTTCAAGCAACCAAGTAAAACCCGACTTTAGGGAAGGGCGGTCAGGACTTAATGCTTTCAGACGCATCACGGTTAACTCTAAACCAGCCGTAGATACAGACTTCTGACGGTGAAATAAAACCCCAGTTAATTTTTGAGGCGCTATAATGGGGGGCTGTTTGTAACAATTAAATTTTAAATACCCAAATTAAAAGCAACAACCAAATAATAGACAAATTCCGAAAAGGAATTCAGTAATAAACATGTTAGGATTTACGGCAAATATTCAACATTTAAGAATCTATAGCAAATAAATGCAACCAGAAATATAACAAAATTAACAATCCTATTTACAATGAAACAGGCAAAAATATATTTCAAAGAATGTATATCAAATAAATGCAACTCGAAATCTTACAAAAAATAAAAATTCTATTTACAATGAAACAGACAAAAGTACATAAATGAATTAAAAAAAAAAAAAAAAAACAATTTAATTTAACATCACGGTAAAAAGGTAAACAAGAGAAAATGTTCTTGCAAGCAGGTTACCTAGAGGCGTTAAATTATCTCATAAGCCGGCCACGGGGCGCGCATACGTATGTCGCTATAGTGGGTACTGTATAACTTCAAGAATCAACCTAGATAACTTTAAGAGGTTATGAAATCAAACATGGCTGCCACTCTGAATCCAAAAAGCCATGGTCGCTAACCATGAATTTAAAAGAAAAGCACCTGTAGGAAAAACACACAATATTATATTAATAAAAAATTAAATAAAATTTACCACGGTAGGATTGAAAATTGGGCTTCTGGTAGGCACAGTTTAGTAAATAACAGGAAAAAAATAAAAGTGAGCTTTTTTTGGACCCTATTATCTCAGCCTCTGGTAGTCACTGTATCGTAAATAAAGTGAAGATAATTAATAATATAAATTGCGCTGAGATATCTCGGCCTCTGATTAATAGAAAACAGCAAAAAATATAAATTGAAGAGTTGAAATATTCAGTGAATATAATATGATATTCAAAAATGGGTAGCAAATATTATTTATTATCACTCAACAGCTAAAGAAATGGCGCTTACCTTAAAACGCAGAATCCAGGTTACCAGTGCTGGAAGACCTATGTGTCCTTAGCCCTTATGGGGGACAAGGGGAGAGGAGAAATAGGAATATGGGAATAAATCTTATGTGCCTGTAACTCTTGAGTCTTGGTCTATTCAATGCTGCTTGGTTGATGATTGTACATAGTAATTAAACGCGTTTCCAGAAGGTGCACGGTAGGCAATCAACTGCAAGTAACAACCATGTGATTTCACAATAACCTCTACAGGCCAGAAGAGACCGAGCCACTTACTCGACAAAAGGAAGTTTGACACTACCCAGGAAAACCAGAATTAACAAACTTGGGTTTCACAGTTAAAGGCAGCCGAAGTGATTTGCATTATATAGGAATAATACTGTGCCCTATTCAAGGATGTTGCATAAAGTCTTACTCATTGAAGCTTGAAATGGTGACTTGCTCAAGCGTGTCACAGATAGCACCTTACTCCTCTGAGTATTGCATAGTGACTAACGGAGAGAGGGAAAAATGCATAGGTTACCCCCTTTCTACTCTTAGAACATAGCCCAACAAATTAATAAATTATTATCAAGGTAGTACAATACTCTCGAAATAAAATTATTATACGCTTTTGGCGGCAAATTTAAATTTAGATTCAAAATCGAACAATTTATCTATATGAAATCCTGCAATTATGCATGCCAAATTTTGAAGTATATTTTACGATTATGTTTTTTATATTTCTGTATTATTAAGTATTTTTTTTTTAAACTATTTACATCACTTATATCTTTGTTGGATTTTTAAATAAGACATTTTAGTCCATTACTCCAAATACTAGAAAATTTACTGTTCTTAATTATTTTATTAAAAAGAGCAAGTCTGTGTTATCGTACTGTTTTATCAAAACGTCCTAAAAATGGGCAAACGTCGGAAAACGGTCGACGACCACAAAATTATCTCTGATTAAATCTCTATCTTCTATCCCTTATTTTAAGTTAACTTGATGAAGAATTTGAAGTGATAGCTTTCATTTCTATTTCAGTGTTGTTTTCATTTGTAGAGTCCTCAGGCGTCGGTTTAGTGGCTATCGCACTCGTCTTTGGTGAGAGAATTCTCAGGGATCGATGCCCGTGAAGGCAGAGTCGGTGTTGACCCAGCATCGTGGCAAAAAATGGAAAGCTACAGTTCGTAGCGCACCTAGGTAGCGAAGGCCGGAATTAAACGGCGAGGGAACTTACGGCATGATTACCAAACACATGTCCCCCTATATAAATCACCGTCTAGCAAACCTTGGCCGTCTAAGGGCTATTGCGCCTAAGGAGTTTTTTTCTTTTCATTTTATAAACAGTATAAATTGAAGGGACTGTTAAAGAAAGAAGATAACTGTCAATCAGAAATTTCGTTTATTCAGAAAACTCTAATATATGCCAAAATTAATTATGTTGCTTTAAAAGCAAACGTCGAC
>JAAEAF010013487.1:0-123961 GCA_011037195.1 Triatoma infestans | reverse complement strand
GTTCCTGACTCCACTAAACAGGCGGCCAGAGCCTAACCCAGCTCTGGTCAATCGGCTAGCGTAAAGAACGCATGGGTGAGCTCCCGGGTATTGTGGGCCATGGCTCACAATCCCTGGGCGCTATATCTCTAGGGTACCTCTGGCGCTTCTTCAAAGCGTCCCAAATTGTGAGGCTCCGTGGAGGGTGGAGAGCTCTGGAGATGAATTTTTAATTTTATTTATTATATGTTTTTAATTTTAAATTCGTCAGCCGGGGGCCCCTTAGAGGAGGGGGCCACCGGTGGTGGGGGTAATTCCTCTGTACATCCAGAGCCGGGTGACCAGGGCCTGGATGCACTAATGGGTGGGAATCTGGAAAAATATCCAGAGGCAGGGAAGGCTTGCTCTGGAGGAGAACGTGTCAGGAGGAGCCGCGGAGGACTTGTCCTCCTGCCGCGATTTCTGAAACGTGGTCAAAGGAAAAAGGAAAGATATGTAAGGCAGGTATTTTTATTTTTATTTATTTATTTATATTTATTTGTTTGTTTATTATTTATATTTATTTGTTTGTTTATTTATTTATTTATATTTATCTTTTTGTCTATTTATTTATTTAAATTTATTTATTTTATTATTATTTGTTTATTTATTTATTTTATTATTATTCATTTATTTTTGTTCCTGCCTGCTATCAAGTTTGTCAGAAGTTCCATTTCTTACATTAGTTGACTTATTACTATGATTGACAGGGTAGAAATGGTTCAGGTTAACTTGCAGCATAGCAAAGATGCAACGGCTAACTTATGCCGTTGTATTGCTAAGTTGCACACATATTTTATTCTAATTCAAGAACCTTATGCCTTTAAAGGTTTGGTTCGAGGATTGAGTGTGGTTGATGGCAGACTGTTCGTGGCGGATGGCGGGGACATTCCTAGGGCATGTATTCTTGCCAGTCGGAGTGTCGACGCTGTCCTGCTTCGACAGTTCTGCTCTCGGGACTTGGTGGCGGTGAGGGTTGGACTGGGGGTTGGTGGGCGTCGTCGCGACGTAGTTGTGGCTTCGGCTTACTCCCCTATGATGGCCCCTCTCCTCCTCCTCAGGAGTTCATGGGTTTGGTTCGGTATTCGGAGACCAATGACATACCTATTATAATAGGATGTGACGCGAATGCACATCATGTTGTCTGGGGCAGCAGCGACACCAATGGTAGGGGTCGCGCTCTCATGGATTTCCTGGTGGGCACGCGATTAGAGGTCCTGAATAGGGGTACTGAACCCACTTTTGTTACTAGGATTAGAAGACAGGTTATTGATATTTCCCTTGCTTCTAGGAATTTTAGTGGTCTGATTAAGGATTGGAGGGTGAGTCCTGAGGCTTCCATCTCCGATCACAGGATGATTAGGTTTAGTCTGGGGATTGATCCAATTACCCTGGCTAGTTATAGGAATCCCAGGAGGGCGGATGGGGGTTTATATTCTAGAATTATTGAAGATAAACTGACTATCCAATCAGAAGCCCCTGATGGCATAGAGGAATTGGAAAGGGAGGCTGGTATTCTTCATGAACACATTAGATCCTCATTCGAGGAGTCTTGTCCTCCCAAGGTGGTTAAGGATAGTAAGAATCCCTGGTGGGCTTCTTCGTTGGAAAAACTAAGGAGACAGGTAAGGGGCTCATACAGGAAGGCTGTCCTGGCTGATTCTTCGGAATCATGGGATAGTTATAACAGTATTAAAAGAGCATATAAATATGCTCTGAGGAGAGCCAAGAGGAATTCCTGGAGATCCTTTTGTGAGGATATAAATTCGTTCCAGGAATCATCTAGATTGGTACGGATTCTTAATAAGGATAGGGACAGTCAGTTAGGTACCCTACGATACCCTGATGGTTCCTTTACAGGGGGGGAAGGGGAGACACTGCAGCTTTTGCTTGATACTCACTTCCCGGATAATATTGGTTTAAATGCTGCTTCGTCTTTGGTGGGTGGTAGGAGATGGGACCTTGAAGATGTATCCACCTTAGATGAGGTTGTCACACATGATAGAGTTAGTTGGGCAGTACAAAGTTTCTCACCTTTCAAGTCACCTGGACCGGACGGGATTTATCCTTGTCTGTTGCAAAAGGGTGGGGACGTGCTGACGAAGGTATTGTTAAGATTGTTTAAAGGATGTTTGATGTTTGGTTATGTACCAACATTATGGAGAGAAGTAAGGGTAGTCTTTATTCCCAAGCCGGGAAGAAATGATTACTCCGACCCCAAGGCATTTAGACCCATTAGTCTTATGTCTTTCCTCTTGAAAACTTTGGAAAGGTTGGTGGATAGGTATATTACTGATGGCCCATTAAGGGATCATCCACTCCATCCTAACCAACATGCTTATATTGTGGGTAAGTCGACAGAGACTGCATTACATTGTCTCGTCGGAAGGATAGAATCTGCTTTGGAAATAAAAGAATATGCCCTAGGGTGTTTCTTTGATGTTGAGGGGGCATTTGACAGAGTATCGTTTGATGCTCTGGAAGATGCCTTGGTACGAAAAGGTATACATCCCGTCTTAATCAATTGGATAGGTGTCTATCTTAGGAGTAGGGTTATACAGGTTTCCCTTGGCGGGCGCACCATGATAGTACAAGTGGGGAGAGGTTGCCCTCAAGGGGGTTGTCTCTCACCTAAGTTGTGGTGCATCGTCATGGATGACCTTTTGGTTAGGATGAATTCATCGGGATTTTATGTGCAAGCATATGCCGATGATGGTGTTATTTTATTGTTAGGGCGCTGTTTGTCCACTATTTCGAACCTAATGCAAAGCGCCCTTAACATGGTGTATTGTTGGACACAGGATAAGGGTCTTTCTATTAATCCTATTAAGACCCAGGCAATTCTATTTACTCATAGAAGGAAGATAGTAGGTTTTACACCTCCTAGGTTGTTAGGTACTTCCATACAGGTTAGCAAATCAGTGAAGTTCCTTGGAGTAGTTCTCGACAGTAAATTGAACTGGTCGGAACATGTTAAGACACAACATCAAAAGGCGATAATCTCCTTTTGGCAATGTCGAAGAGTTGTATAGGAACTGGGGAATCACTCCCAAGATGATGTTCTGGATTTATTGTATGGTCATTAAACCTAGATTGGTATATGCGGCTTTGGTGTGGTGGCGTCGCATTGAAACACGATCTGCTAGGCAGCTGTTGGAAGAAGTCCAACGCTTGGCTTGTCTGGCGGTGACTGGAGCGTTTCGGACGACACCGACCGCATCTATGGAGACTTTGTTAGGGATTCCACCTCTTTTTGTGGAGGTGAAAAACCAGGCAATGAAAGCCTGTTATAGAATTAAACAGGCAGGTTTTTGGCAGGGTAAGCGATATGGTCATTCTACCATTTATCGTGAGATGCTTTTAAGGATTCCCATTACAGGTTTCCCTTCTGATAGGAATTTGAAGACTTTTGTCTTTGGTCATTCCTACAGGGTTAGGTTGCCTTCTAGGGAAGATTGGTTAACCCTGGGTCCGTCTGGTGTGATTCCTGAGAATTATCTCCGATGCTACACGGACGGTTCCAGGATGGATGGTAGGTCTGGGGCTGCCGTCTATTTTGAGACGGGAGATCATTTGGTAGCGCCTCTTGGTGAGTGGGCCACCGTTTTCCAGGCTGAGGTTTATGCAATTCTTTGCTGTATTTTGGATGAGAGGGTGCGTAACACTAATTTAAAAGGTGTTTGTATCTGCTCGGACAGCCAGGCTGCGTTGAAGGCGCTTAATTCATGTGTCTTCACTTCCAGATTGGTGTTGGAATGTTCTAGAAGACTGGAAGATCTTTCTTCATTAAAGGATGTGCTTCTGGTCTGGGTTCCAGGTCATATGGGAATTTTTGGGAATGAGGAGGTGGATAGGTTTGCCAAATTAGGTGCCTCTCTCCCTTTCATTGGTCCAGAGCCTGCTGTTGGTGTGTCTTCTGACACATGTTTGTCGGGCTTTCAGACGTGGATGACCTCACAGCACTCATCCTTATGGATGAGTGCAGTGGGTTGTCGGCAGTCTAAAATGCTCATTGGGGGCCCGGACGGAGCTTTGAGTAGTGGGGTCCGATGTCTTTCACGGACCTCCCTCAGGTATCTGGTTGGATTCCTCACTGGGCATTGTGGTTTAAGGAGACATCTCTATATAATGGGACTTGTGCCTGACCCTTTTTGTAGAGTTTGTGAAACTGAGGAGGAAACACCCATGCATTTGATGACGAATTGTTTGGGTTGTGAGGAGATTAGGTTTAGGACCTTCGGCCGGAATAGGATGTCGGTAGAGGATCTTAAGCTGTGTCCTTTTAAGGTTTTGGTCCGATTTGTTCGGTCTGTTGTGAAACTTAGATGGTTAAAACCTGGGCCTGGATTTTCATTCTAGTCCCAGTGGTAGGTATTCTTTAGGGGCAGCTATATGGGCCCGAGGGGGCTTTGGATAGCGTAGGGTTTACTCCCCTCCCCTTTTGGGAATAATAATAATAATAATAAGTAGAATACGTGTTATCTGACAAATGTTATCTCTTCCAAAGGATTCTGTAAATTGTTGATTATTGCTATTTAACGGAATCCTCTTACTATAATATTCAGATAATTGTATGTTAAAAAATTATTTCGAACTGTATTATTATACCTTTTGAGCTTACCTGAGTAAGAAAAAGTGTTTTTAATGAATGATCAGAGCAGAGTGACTGAGTGAACAAGGTACCACAAAAATGATTAAATTGCAGGAAGCTTAAACTTGATATACCAACTTCATCCATAAACTGGTACTTTACCGAATTATTACTTTCTTTCACACCTAGTAAGTGGAAGAATTGCGATCGTGCCAGATTTACGGAATTAGTTATATCACCGGAAATATATGTTTGGGAAGGTCCCCTGAATATGGAAAATGTTTTCCAGCGAGAGTAGTCTGTCAACAGAATATCTCCAGAACGAAAAGTCGCAGGAAGCTCAAACTTGGTATTCCATTTTGGCATTACCACAGCATCAGACATGAAAGATTTCGTGGGCAAAATCCATGGCAACTGAAAATGCTACTTTACTAAGGTTTTGTCTAGTTTTTGTGATTTTATCGAAAACGGCTCCAATGAATTTTCTTTAAACTTCATATACTCACATACTTTCACGATTTTATCCGTTATAGCTTGGTTTCACTTTATTGGTTCTGACCGGTTTCAGATTTTCATTTATATCACAAAAGGCACTGGGTTGATCAAACTGCAAATCATTGTTGTATGTGATATAAACATAAATTCATCTCTCTACATGAATTGATTGCAAACCTTACACTTGACGATGGATGAAAATCCGCAACCGGTTAGAACCAACAAAATGAAGCGGTGGTATGGTGGATATAAAATCACAGATGTTATCCATTAATGCGGACCCAAAATAACATATTCAACACTTACTTTTATTTGAAACATAACTTTTACCACCTAAATTATATTAATAAACATTTCAAGCGTTTATAGAATTTTAAATTTTGTAGAAAATCAGTTTTACTGAAAAAGTGCGATTTTACAGAAGAGATTTTTGAGTTTTTTTGCAGTTTTCTCAAAAACGGTTACAATGATGATCATTAAAACTTGGAATACTTATTGAATACATAGAAATGAATCACTTTTATTTGAAACATTTACTGAAAAAATTGACGGGGATCTGTCAATTTAAATTTAAATTTGCACAAGCTTAAGGGAGGGCAAAAACCCTACGCTATCCAAAGCACATTCTAAGCACTTTCTGGCCCCACATATAGCTACCCCAAAAGAATAACAATTACCGGGTCTGTTACAAAATTCCAGGCCCGGGTTTTTTTACCATAGACCGAACAAATCGGACCATAACCTTAAGCTCTTCTACCGATATCCTATTCCGGCCAAAGGTCCACCTAATCTCCTCACAACCTAAACAATCCGTTATGAGATGTGTGGGTGTTTACTCCTCCGTCTCACAGACTTCTACCAAAAAGGGTCAGGCGTGAGCCTCATTGTATAGAGACGTCTCCTTAAACCACAATGTCTAGTGAGGAACCAATGAGATACTTGAGGGAAGTTCGTGAAATACACAGGACCCTCTCACTAAAAGCCCTGTCCGGGGACCCCAATGAGCATTTTAGACTGCCGACAAGCTACTATACTCGTCCATAAGGATGAGTGCTATGAGGTTGTCCATGACTGGAAAAGCCTGACAGACAAGTGCCAAAAGACACACCAACAGCATACTCGGGACCAGTGAAAGGGAGAAAAGCTCCTAATTTGGCAAATTCCCAAAACTTTCCCATATGACCTGGTTACCCAGACTAGAAGCACATCCTTCAGAGGAGAAGAAAGCTCTTCCAGTCTTTTAGAACATTCTAACTCCCAATCTTGAAGTGAAGGCACATGAACTAATCGCCTAGAGCATTAGTTTAGCGTATAAGAGCATTCCATATAATGTCGTTCAGGTAACCATAAAAATACCCATCACCATTATTATGGCCAGAACTAAAATGTAAATTGCAATTCTAAAGAAAATTCCTTGATTAAATTATTATTAACTAGAGAAAGAGAAAGTGGTGTGTGTTTGATTCACAGCAGATGTTTTTCTTTCAGTTTTTTATATTTTTCTCGAAACCATCTCTAATGATTTTTCATTAAACTTCATACATTTTACATAAATGCTTATCACTTTTATTGGAAATATATTTCCAGTAAAATTGATTTTTGGAGAGTTTACTGGGGGGGGGGGGCAGTAACGTGGTAAGTTTTCCTCTAAAGTGCTATTTCTGTAAAATATAGGGTGTTTTCACTTGTAGAATATTAAGATATCTTAAATCTGTGTAGGGTCAAAAAGCTAGCTAGACTCTAGGGGATTTTTATTGGGAGGCGTGTGGTCAGCATGCCGCGGCTTACTCGCCGTTTAGTTCTGGCCTTCGCTATATTGGTTCGCTAGCCACGACCAACTCGAGTAGGCGAAATAGCCAGCACTAGACCTTAAACGCAAATGTTTTTCTGTATTTTTCTTTAAATTAAATAATTTAATTTTGAGCGTTCTAGAGGAACTGTTCCTTAGATTTCAGTATTATTCGGTTATGATGGAAGCGTAATACTACGGTAATAACATGCTTATGTGCGGAGAACCATGATATCCACCCACCTCCGCTACATTTTTGTTAGAGAATCTTTGTCTGTAAATGCCAAGTCGAAGACAATTTTTTATTAATTTCTGAAAGAGAAAAATCATGTGAATTATTTAAAAATCTGGTTACTATTCAAAAGCAAGCCTATCATTTTTTTACTTTCTCTTACTCTCCTAGTAAGAGGAAGTATTGTAATCGTGTCGAATTTTCGATATCGAGTTTTCACCGGAAATATACGTTTTGAGGTACCCTGTGTTCAAAAAAGTGGTTTTTAGAAAATGGTCTATATGTGTGTGAACAGCATAGCTCAAAAACGAAAAACCACCTGACAGTGGGTCATCTGTCAAAATTCCTCTACCGGAAGTACCACTTTACTTGTTGGTTTTTTTTACTGTTTTGCGTTTTTCTCAAAAATGGCTCCGACAATTTTCTTCAAATTTGGTACATCAACTACACATACAAAGAGCTACAACTTTTATTTGAAATGTTTCTCTGGGAAAATTCATTTAAGGGCACTTTGGGGAGAAAGGTGGGGTTAGGTTTTCTTATAAAGTGCTATTTCAGTTTATTAGACAATTCTGTCATCTAAATAATGTTAATTAGAATTGAATATGTTGTTGCAAAAAAAAAAACGGATTGCCGAGTGCGTTTACGTGTTGAAGTGCGTTTATATTACCACTTTACTAAATGATTTTTTTCAGTTTTTCACGATTTTCTCAAAAATGTCTCCGACGATTTTCCTGAAACTTCATATAGAAACTAAACATACAAAGATCTTACAACTTTTATTTAAAATATCTCTCTGGGAAAATTCATTTAGGGGCACTTTTGGAGGAGGGTTGGGGTTATGGTTTTTTTCTAAAGTGCTATCATAGTTGATTATACAATTCTATCATCCAAACAAAATTAATCAGAAATAAATAGATGGCCAAAATTACGAGTTTCAAGAAAATTAGTAAACCGGAAGGGCGTGTTTACTGAACAGTTTTTTGAGTTTTCATTCAAATTTGGTACACAAACTATGAAATTTGTCAATTATAATTTTGAGAACTGGAGTAAGAGAAAGTTGTGTAAGTGTTTCACACCAGATTTTTTTAAAGAAGTTCTGGAGGAGCTGCGACAGACATCAAACACTCAATTCGCTATTGTGTACGGCCCAATCACCAAGGGCAAATCAAACATTCAGTAAAAATGGCAAGTTTAAAGAAAAATTTATTAATTATAAATGTGAGATTTGTATTAAGAGATATGGTGAGTGTTTCTACAAATTTCGCTATATCTTTACAATATGTATCTCATACGATATATTAGAGAAAGTATTAGCGCAGTGATAACATGCTGGAGTCTCATACTTGAGGTCGTCGGTTCGAATCCAGCACTGCCCTTAGGCTTATTTCTTCCTTGGAGTCTCTACATTTCACTGACCGGAAGTGGGCAGTGCACTGAGAAGTGTGTATTTTATAACATTAAAAATTTAAGATTAAAAGTCAACAAATATAATATGTATCTGGTTTTATTAGTTAATCATAAAATCATAGTTTTTTTTTTTTTTTTTTTTAACACAATATATATTAAAACAATTAATAAATTAGAATTAAGTTGTCCACTTATTTAAGTTTATAAGATCTTTATTCAATATTTTTTTTATGAAGATTTATTTATTTGAAAGAAGTCAAAAAATTTAATGTTTTTTTTTTTGTTGTTTTTTATAAGTTGTAATAAAATAAAAAAGGTTATATTTTATTACTTTTAAAGACGTCAAATTCACGCTTAATAAACAGTCAACAAATATGTTTTTACATTATAATAAATTTCTTTATAATTTGACACGGCGAAGTATTGTGAAAGTGAGCTGAACCACATTCTGCATTCATTATATATATATATTATATTATCAGAGGACCATAACATATGTTAACCATCGCTTCCTTTTTTTTATATTTATAATTTTTTTTTTTTAACGTTGCTTTCTTATCTATGTTTTTTTATTCTAATTTGAATTTTTTTTTTTCTTGAAATATTATACATATAATTTTATGAGTAATTAAAAAAAAAAAAAAAAAAAATTATTATAATTAAACATCTGTTATATCGCGTAAAGAAGTATCCACCTTTATCTTTATTATTATATCTTAATATAAAACATTATTCAATGATCTTTTTGAATTTTATCTAATTTAGGGTTTGTGTGGTGACTTCTTCTTTTTTTTTCTTTCTCGTAATGAGATACTATAATTAAAATGTCATAATTTTTCTATTACTTGTTTGCTAATTATTATATATTTGTTATTTTCACCAACCTGTAATTTTTTTTTTTAAGCATGTACTTCACTTTTTAAAGTATTTCATATCTCCTTTAACAAATCCTTTTTAACTTTTGCCTTAAGTGTTCGAAAAAAAATAACTTTTAGCGGCTAGTCCTTCAACCTCACTCTCAGTTCCTATGTAGAGATTATATGTATGTGACGGGATCTGAATAAACAAAATCTGCAGGAAGCTCAGATCTGATATTCGTTTTATTATCGCATGAAGGTTTCCACCAAACCGTATATATAACTTCACTGTTTGTTTGGTTTTTACAATATATCGCAATATTTTTCGAAAATAGTTTAAGCATTTTTCCTTGATTTTCCCGAAATTATCTGCACAATCACTTTTATTTGAAACATTTTTCAAGATAAAATACAAACTCTTGAGAGAAGGAAGGAAAACACTTCAGAACAAAAGAAAAAAAGCGCGCCTGTACAACTACATTGCGTTGCTACTTACACAGCATTCTTATCAGTCAGAAAAGATATCGTTTAAATATATAAATAAAATTTAAATTTAATAAAAATAAAATAAAGGAGGAAAACATTATAATAGAGAACATAAACAACATTAGATTTGATTAGATTCTAACGGGGGAATTGGCTCTTCAGCCTACGCCACCGCGACACCCCAAGGATCTATTGTGGAACCCCTCTAGTTGGAGACCCTTCCCCGATCCTGTCCTTAACCGGACTGTGGATCGGGGGGGGGGGCTCCCAGGTGGTCAATCAGAGCACCCTCTCGAGTCCTGCTTGCCATAAAAGACTTAATAGGTCCGAGAGAGAGCCCTGGCTGAGGCTTGTTGGCACCAGCTTCTCTTTACCAAAGAGGCGGTACCTTAGCCAGTCCAGCCCCTCGCACTGACAAACCACGGGCAGCGCTGTCTCCTCTTCTTCCTGACAAAACCTACACAGGCTATCCGTTGCCAGGCCCATGCGATGCATGTGCTTATTTAGTCTACAATGGCCAGTGACAACGCCAACTGCTATCCTTATGGCCACCCGGCCTAATTGGAGTAATTCGCAGTCAGCTTGGGCGAGTGGCTATGGATAAAGCTTTCGCCTGCCTCTGGCCTGAAGTTTTGACCCACCATTCCCTTGATCGGTCCTGCATCCATGCCTTGATGGATGCACTCCTGAGGCATCTTGAGACGCTACAGAACGGCTCCGGCCCGATAAGTGCTCTCATTGAACCCTCCCGGGCCAGGCGGTCCGCCGCCTCATTGCCTCTGTAACCCGAGTGCCCAGGTACCCAAACCAGGAAGACCTTATTATGGCTACTAATTTCCCTGAGTGCACCTAGGCAGTCCCACACCAGCCTTGAGCTGATCTCCCACGAGTCAATTGCCCGCAGAGCAGCCTGGCTATCCGAATAAATGACGACTCTGGAGTTATACACTCCCCGTCTTCTTATTTCGGCGGCGCAGATAATAATCGCGACTAGCTCCGCATGAAAGACCGTAGCTAGCCTTCCCAGGCTCACCGAGATATTACATCTCGGATGAGCCCCGGACACGCCGGCTCCTACTCCATCTTCCATCTTGGACCTGTCCGTGTACCACATAGATTCGTCTGTAATTGGCGGCCCGTTCTTCCATGCCCCTCTGTCTAATATCAAGACTTTGAAGGGTTTTTGGAAGTCGTACCTATTAGTCATTATGTCCCAAAATCGGGTCCGCCTTCAACTCCTCCCATAGGTCTTGGTAATTCCCAGTATGCCTGGGATAAATGGGAGCTTGTCCCTGTTGTAGTCGTGCCACGACTGCTCTTGCAACGCCTTGGACGAAATGTGGAGTGGTGGAAGGTTTAACAGGACCTCCAAGGCCGCAGTGGGGGTAGTCATCATAGCACCCGTCGTACTCAGGCAAGCCAGCCTTTGAACACTTCCGAGCGCTCCCGTCCCCCCCATCTGCAAGGTCTTTGTCCACCACACCACCGCCCCGTCCGTAAGTTCCATTGGTCTCACCACACAGGTATAAATCCACAGGGTAATCATAAACAACATTATATACAATATAAAAGAATTTATCAAACACTAGCTAATATCGTCATTCTAAATACAATAGTTAAAAATAATTCAAACCTAAGTTGATTTATCGTTCATATAAATGAAAGTTTAAAATTCCTAGAGAATTAGAAATAATTGATTCTGCCAGGGTTGTCAAGTGATTTCGGTCTATTCCGACCTCTTCAAAAAATCTGCCAGTTAGCTCGGGTATAATACTGCGAGAACCAAACCATAATCCACGGACGTGAAATTCCCTCTTACCATTATTCTTCTCAAAACTTTTCCTTAAAGAAGCTTATGCATTTATTGCATATGCTCTGCTTCTCTTTGTTTACTTTTTCGGCCTGGTTCTTAAAAGTTATTTTCATAACGAATAGTTGGATCTATAATCCAGGCAAGCTTCTTATTCTGGTGAAAGGCAATAATGTCGGCGAATGTAGTGGAAACTTCGTCATCAACTGCATACACCTCCTCCAGACATGTGTAGCCCTTTTCCTCCAAAAGCTCTCCATTATTCTATGTTTGGTGTTATGGTGGCGGCGAGTCACAAGGAGCATATTATCTGGGCAACTACCTGACATAAAATAATAACTATAAAAAATAAAATAATGTAAATATCAGCTAAAGTCCGACAATTTGGTCCGACGAAACCGTTCCTGTTTGACAGAAAATAAAATTGTGTGTTTATATTGAGGAGTTAAGTCAGAATTATTACATAGTTTAATATCATCCTCCACTGGTTGTTGTGGTTGGTTCTGCAAAGCTGGAAAGCATCAGAGATATTTTGCGTGATAGCCTGCTTCTTTTTGTGGTCATCGACCGACCGGTTTCGAGCGTTCGCCCATCATGGTGTTTTTGTCAGTGTAATAACATAGACTTGCATAGAGCAAATACAATTGACAGTTGATACCCTGGCTTATTATATTGTTTGACAAAAATATCCTGATGATGGGCGAACGCCCGAAACAGGTCGATGACCATAAATAGAAGCAAACTATCACGCAAGATATCTGTGATGATCATCCTCACTAGTTTAATAGATGAATAAAAAAAAAAAAACTAAGAATGTTTTAATAATAAAAAAGCTTTCTTAATTAATCTAAAATTAAGTATAAATACGAGTACATTAAATATTTGTCTTAATTACTCGGTCAATTTTTTTAAAGTAATTTTGGCTAAATGCATACGATTTATATGTATGTAACGTGAACAGTCCAATTATAGATAACGAATGCAGGAAATGTGTGAGACTTGGGGAAAGTGTGACATAAGTGGTAAGGACATGTGGCGCCAAACCAGCAGTAATTGGATATTAAAAATGATGCTGGAAAAACTTTCATCATATTGGGAAAATCCCTCTAAATTCGAGGCACGCAGCGATATATAATGCCGAATCCGATTGGGATACCGAAAATACTTGAGCTGCTCAAGGCTTTAAAGTCCCACTAGTGAGAATCACTGCTTTAAGGTCACGCAAATTTAGTTTAATTCTTGTCGATTATTGGAAAACAGATTTTTTAATACTTTACCATAAAAATAGGCTACATTAATAAAAGATCAAGCAATAATTAGTAATTTACCTCGAAACTATTCTTAATATGACTATTGAGCAATAAATATAGTAATAAAATTGATTAGCAATATTGAGTATTTTATAATACATAAAAACAAACTAAAATTATATATTATATGTAGTAAGAACAGTTATATTGGCACCTGTGGGCACTGAAATTATAAACAGTTAAACTATCAGAACATTATAAACTATGACTGTGTGTCTATATCATTATTATTGGAGCCAACTAGGCTTAGTAGTAGTGGTAGTGTAGTGGTAGTAGTTAAGTAATTTCAAATACTCACCTTTTGCTAGTGTTATAATGAGCTTTAAGAATCGGTCAAGTGAAAGGAAACCTATCTATGTTTTTATTTTTTTTATTTCTTATACTTTATTTTTCCCAACTATATACACACACAAAACACTTATTGGATTTAATTTAATTACTAAATCCACCTACCTTGAGGCCATTATCTGTCCTTGTAATTCTGACATAACACACCACTTTTATAAAAACAGACATTCCATTTCAATCTATGTTATTTTTATTTTATTTTGTTTTACTTTCTAACTTTACTAATTTTTTGTTAAATATCAATATATACATTATTTTTTTTTTTTATGTTTTTTTTAAAATTAAAACTCTACTATCTTTCTAGTTAGAATCATACATACAACAAGTAATAAGAATATAAAAAAAAGGGGTAGTAATTAAATAAAAACATGCCTTAAAACGAATTCTTTGTGTATTAAAATAATAAAATTAAGATTAGATCAAAACATTTAAAAAATAAATAAATAAATAGATCGAGCATATAAAAAAAGCTTAAGATTGGACCGAGAAAGTGATAATTATAAAATTGATGAAGTACGAGATGTGTAAATTAAGTAATGAGACTGATTTTCTAGTGTTCGATATGGCAACACTGGAGACGCGGCGCATGCGTGGTAGGGCAAGTAAACATCTGATACACGTCCAGAGCAAATTTGAAAATGCTAGAGTTGTTGCACTGTCCGTAATGACTTTTTTTGTGAGCAACCTTTCTCGTGCGTTCAGATTGTCGTTTGACAGTCCGAATGATCGGCGAAGAGTTGAATTTGACTCACACAACCGTTCATCAAATTTTGACTAATGAATTGGGGATGAGAAAAATTTGTGCAAAAATGGTTCCGAAAAATCTTTCACAAGAGCAAAAAGACATCAGAAAGGAAAGGAGCCTTGACTTTTTGGGAGCAATTGGAAAACGATCCCAATTTTTTGGAACGTGTTATTACAGGAGACGAGTCTTGGGTGTTTGAGTATGACCCAGAAACTAAGCGTCAGAGCATGCAGTGGCACACTTCAACCTCTCCAAGGCCAAAAAAAGCAAGAATGAGCAAGTCAAAAATCAAATGCATGCTGATTTGCTTTTTTGATAGCCAAGGAATCGTTCACAAAGAATTTGTGCCTCAATGCCAAATGGTAAACCAACATTTTTACCGAGAAGTTCTTGAGAGACTTCGAAAAAGAGTCATGCGTGTGAGACCAAACATCAAAAACAAGTGGGTGTTGCATCACGACAATGCTCCGTGTCACACCGCGATTTCTATTAATGAGTATTTGGCCAGTAATAACATTCCTGTGGCTCCTCAGCCTCCTTATTCACCCGACTTGAGTCCATGTGACTTTTTTTTGTTCCCCAAATTGAAAAATCACCTCAAGGGACGTCATTTTGGAACATTGGAGAATATTCAAACAGCCGTAACCGACCAACTGAAGTCTATTCCAGTATCCGAGTTCCAGCACTGCTATGACGAATGGAAGAATCGTCTTCAGCGTTGTGTGGCTTCCCAAGGTAGTTACTTTGAAGGGGACAATGTTGAATTGTAATTTTATTTGAATAAAAAAAAAGATAAAAAATCAGTCTCATTACTTAATTTACACACCTCGTATATTTACTGAATAGTATCTATTGATTAAATAATGTACATCAAGAAATTTAACACTTAAATTAGCAAAAAAGTATGCTAACATGAACTACCAGAGTATGTGATAACTTCTTGATGTTGTCTTGAATGAGAGCAAGTTTAGAATAGCGTGTCTTTTTTATATGCTTTCTCAATTACTACTCCTTAACTTCTCCTTCCAGTATCGTCCTAGGGTGTTTGGTAGATGGATCACTTTGTTGTTGGATCTTAACCATTTCTGGTAGGGTGACATGTCATGCCTCACGTAACGTATGAATTTTGACGTAGGGCTAGGCACGCTAAAATACGTCACGGCGATCCATTACAAAAATTAGTTATAATTTCTTCTCTAATTTACCTCTCTCTTTGACTTTCATGTTTACATCACGTTTTTGGATGTAGAGGTATACACTTATTACAGCCAGCCTTTGTAATAAAAGTACAAAAGAGCACATGGATTTAAAGCATATTAATTGAAGAATATTTTACGAAATTTCACAGGATATTCTTTAAAATGGAACAGAGACAGTGAAATATGAAGTTACTTCAAATTTTAATTTTTTTTTATTTAATTTGAAAATCTAAAAATGATATCATCTCTTTTAATAACTGGCCAAAAAAAAAAAAAAGAGTTCATCCTCTTATGGAAAATATGACGTTCTTTCGATTAGCGTAATTAAATTTGCATTAGCGCTAAATCTCTAGGAGTTAATAAGATCATTGTTATGGGAAAAAAAGGTCATGAAATATTAAAAAATAGTAAAAGTGTACAATTTCTTGAAAACGATTGATACACGGACCAGGAACGGACATTACATTATGTTTTTTGTCACAAATGAGTTGTAGAACCACCTACGCCTCCAATAAAGTATGGCCCGTTCAACCTGATTATAACCCTGTATAATACTCGTATTAAGATATTAGAATATATTAGAAATATTGATGTTTTGGTGTTCGTTACGACCGCTGTATTCAATGTTGTAAATTGGATGTTGAGGTTCGGTCATACAAAAGAAGTCTTTTTAAATTTCTACCGATGTTTCGGCAAATTTATTGCGTTCTTCAGGGTCAGTACAAAGGTTTTAATACAAACAAAATAAAAAAATGAAAACAACATAAAATATGAACTTAAAATAAATATTTGCACAATAAAATTTTTTTAAAACAAACTATATAAATAAACTAAATAAAATGTATGATATATATACAGCACATTTAAATTTATTTTAAACTATTGTTGTAGAACAGATCAATATTATAAACTAAATCACAACTATTGAAACTTTGACAATATGAGGCATATATTAGAGTAAAGTATGGAAATAACTTAGGAAATGTACTTATAAAAATTTTCAGTTAGAATTAATTACAAACTCTAGTTTAACCTGTGACATACCATCACCAAGTGTTACGGACATTGGATGGGTCAAGGTTTATAAAACGGCTAGGAGAGCGGATGGGAAAACCGTGTCTTAGTCTGTATGTTGTTTTGGAAATTCCAGGAGATTGTTATAACTGAGGGATAGGTTTTTGGTGTCTGTTCTAAAAACTCCAATCCTCTAAAAAAGGCTCTTTTCTAAACTAAAAGATCCCACACCCACAACTTTATTTATCAGATATAATTTATAAAATAAATTGTTTACAATGCCCAGCTACATACATAGGACAAACATCTCAATATTTAAAAAATCGACCGTATCAACATAAATACGACTGTAAAACTAAAAAAAACCGACTGACATGACTACAGCACTAACGAAACATTGCAAACAATACAAACATGAATTTGACATGGAAAACACTAAAATTCTCTCCATCAACAATAATAATAAAACAAAGAAATATATTGGCAATGATACATATTGTAAATGATAAATTATCTTATCAATTTTAGAACAGACACCAAAAAAACCTATCCCTTAGTTATAACAATCTCCTGGAATTTCCAAAACAACATACAGACTAAGACACGGTTTTCCCATCCGCTCTTCTTCTAGCCCTTTATAAACCTTGACCCATCCAATGTCCATAACACTTGGTGATGATATGTCACAGGTTATACTAGATTATTAATTACTACTGGAATTCTCAGTAAAAAATTTTTGTAAGTACATTTCCTAAGTTATTTCCATACTTTACTCTTATATATGCCACATATTGTCAAAGTTTCAATAGTTGTGATTTAGTTTAATTTTGATCTGTTCTACAACAATAGTTTAAAATAAATTTAAATGTGCTATTATATATATCATACTTTTTATTTAGTATATTTTAAAATTTTTTATTTTAAAAATATTTATTTTAAATTCATATTTTATGTTGTTTTTCTATTTTTTTATTGATTTGTATTAGAACCTTTGTACAGACCCTGAAGAAGGCAATAAATTGGCCGAAACGTCGGTAGAAATTTAAAAAGAGTTATTTTTTGTATGACCGAACTTCAACATCCAATTTATAACATTAGAAATATTGTTAAAATTCAAAATTTGAAGATAATTATTAGTTAAGTAGAAGAAGTGCGTCTTTACATAATTAGTTTTTGATTTGATTTATTTGGAATTTCTTCAAAAACGGCTTGAACGATTTTTTTGTTGCTTTAAATATTAAATGTTAACAGCACAAATATTATTTTTATTTGAAATATTTTTCAAGCAAAATAAATTTTTTTGGGGAATTATAAGAGTAATCTTATGTTATTTCAAATATTATTAATTTTTACTTTCTCTTACTCCTAGTAAGAGGAAGTATTGTAATCGTGTCAAATTTTCGATATCGAGTTTTCACCGGAAATATCCGTTTTGAGGTCCCCTGAGTCCAAAAAAGTGGTGTTTAGCAAATGGTGTGTGTGTGTGGTGAGTGTGGTGTGTCCGGTGTGTGTGTGTGTGTGGTGTGTGTGTGTGTGTGTATGTATGTATGTGAACAGCATAGCTCAAAAACGAAAAACCGTAGAAAGTTAAAACTTGATATTCCATTTAGGCATCACCGTGGGATCTGACACTACGTTATCTGTCAAAATTCCTCAACCGGAAGTACCACTTTACTAGTTAGATTTTTTACTTTTTTGCGATTTTCTCAAAAATGGCTCCGACGATTTTCTTTAAACTCGAAACATCAACCACACATACAAAGAGCTACAACTTTTATTTGAAACATTTCTCCGGGAAAATGCTCTGAAGGGCACTTTTGGGGGAGGGGTGGGGTTAGGTTTTCATCTAAAGTGCTATTTCAGTTTATTTCACAATTCTGTCATCTAAATAATGTTAATTAGAATTAAATATGTTGTTGAAATTCCGAGTTTGAAAAAAATCGGATAACCGGAAGTGCGTTTACTTTACCACTTTACTAAATGATTTATTCACTTTTTCAAAATTTTCTCAAAAATGGCTCCGACGATTTTTATGAAACTTCGTATATAAACTAAACATGCAAAGATCTACAACTTTTATCTAAAACATTTCTCTGGGAAAATTCTTTTAAGGGCACTTTTAGGGGAGGGGTAGGGTTAGATTTTCATCTAAAGTGCTATCCTAGTTGATTATACAATTCTATCATCCAAACATAATTAGTTAGAAATAAATGGATGGCTGAAATTCCAAGTTTCAAGAAAATTAGTAAACCGGAAGTGCGCTTTTACTGAACAGTTTTTTCAGTTTTCGACGAATTTCATTAAATTTGGTACACAAACTATAAAATTTGTCAATTATCATTTTGAGAACTGGAGTAAGAGAAAGTTGTGTGAGTGTTTCACACCAAATTTTTTTAATATATAATAAAAGGGAAAAAAAAGTTATACAGCTTAGAAATGAAAAATTTCTTTGAACATTTCCAAGTAATGCTATTAATTTAGAGACGCACATATTAACAGACTCTATCATTAGATCATCCACATATATTGTGGTGAGCAATGTTCTAAATTCCTATGATTGTGGAAGAAAGAAAGAAAAAAAAAAGTCAACAGGAAATGACATACTTCATAACTCATCATAAAATATTGAAACGAATTACCCAATAAACTGTTTAAAAAAGATCAAAGAAGATTCATTAAACTGCATTGCCTTTTTTTTTTTTTTTTTTTTTAATAGAGGGTTATTAATAAAGTGTCACTTAAGTAACTTTTTTTTTTTATATATTTCAATACACAAAAGTTATTGTATTAGATAAGCATAAAAAGCTTTTATAATTTATCATGAGACAAAGTCTCATCAAAGATTTAACTTTTAATACAAAGAAAATGCCTCATATTTTTTTTTTTTTTTTTTAACTTATTGATGATTTCACTCAAAGAGAAAGTAAAAATCCGGTTTTATTATTTATGTTAATCACAATAGATGGGTAGATAATTAGGTATATTTGTTATTGTTTGTATTCTTTAAAGAAAAAATAATTCTTACTAAGAATAAATAATATCTTTCAAATAATTTACATAAACTATTGTATTTATTTGTATTATTTATTATTTTTGAAACTTTTTTTTTTTTTTTTAATCTTTACTTTCTATTACAGCTTTAAGTGGTGGTGGTGGGTGGGAGTATTTCTTGTAATCGTGTCAAATTTTTGGGAAAAATTACGTATATTTTGAGGCTTGCTGAATTCGAAAATAATGTTCTTTCTTTTTTTTTTTAGCTTTACCTGTATGTATGTATGAGAACAAAATAGGTCAAAAACGAGAATTTCTAGAAAGCTCAAACTCTATATATTAAGGTTTCTATTATCAATGTGGAATTCGATATGAATTGCTATTGAATTGTAGAGTGTTTGCAATTCTCTTAAAAAAAGGCTAGCGCGTCGCACACACCATTGAAGTGGCGAATAATATTGAAGGAATCTATTATCCAAAGTATGTTCAAAAGTTTAACTTTTCCAAACAATTGACAATTGCCCTCCCCTATCTTGTCAAATTTCGTAAAAAAATTCTTCAATTAATATCCTTCAAATCCATGTGCTCGTTTTATTCTTTTGTTTTAAGGGCTGGGTGTAATAAGTGTACCTTTATATACAAAACCGTGGTGAAAGTCAAAAAGGTGTATGTTAGAGAAGAGATTAGAAGAAATTTTTAATGGATCGCCGTCACGTATTTTAGCGTGCCTAATGTATAGGCTACGACGTCAATTCATATGTAACGTGAGGCATGACATGTCCTCTACCAGAAACGGTTAGATTCTATGGCCTTTGCGACAGATGATCCAGGTATCAAACACCTTCTGTATCATTATCACAATCATACATTACTGATTTAACTATTTAAAATGATGATGATCTTGTTTACAACCACTAACGCGAACAGCACTACGAGAATATGAACGAAAGTTGTATGTAACGTCTATAACCTGAAAAAAAGAAGGAGAATCCGCGTGAATTACAATTACTCGATTTAAAAATTCCAGTGAATCAGGAGGGCGATAATTAGATACCATAATAACGGTGATTTTATTACTATACTTACGATTATCACAATATTTACGATTTATGCTAACTACATCGCCAGCCAATAACTTCTTTAAAAAAAATCATGGTCCCAATTATTAATGTTAAACTCCTCTAACCAAATTAATTTATGAGTAGGAAGTAACAGATCAAAAGGATACGAAATTATACTACTGGGGCCATAAAAAAACTAAATTAACATAAACCACGAATTAAAAACCCAATAACTGTACTCTTCCCATCATTTGAATCAATATATAAATACAAATGTGTTTTTTTTTGTAATAGTAAATAGTTGTTAAAAATTATCATACCATTCATACATTTTATTGCATCAACTATAATCAACTCTATTATCAGGATACAGTAATGAGGCAGGTACACTGGGGAGAGGCAGCACGGATAATCCGAACTATAATTATTTATTTTTAAAATACAACATATTATACATTTTTAAGGCAGATAGATAATTATTTTAATATGTTTAATGCTCATTATTATTAAGAAAATCTGTGATTTTGGATTGTTTGCAGGAATCTTTTAATGATTTTTTAATATCAGTTCGAATTTTTCTAAGAGCTATTATGTCGTTATACTCGAATTCCCGAATTGGTCGTTGTAACTCCATCAAAGTGTCAACAGAACTCAGGGCCGTGTTCATTTGCTTGCTGTTCTGATTGAATGAGATCGGAAATAATATCCGCGTCACTCATTATTTGAAAACCTCCTATCACATGAATCATATTTTAATCACTCCTCAATATTTTCTCTGTCAACATTTTCAAAGCCATCCAAATTTGCCATTAGCTCACTCATTTCAGATACTATTTCACTTGTCTCGGGCTCGATAGAATCCAAAAAAATCACCTGCATTTGGTAGAATTTTCCTCCACGATCGAACAAGTGTTATTGGCTTTATTTTGTTCCAAGATTGAGTTACACCATTTATCGCATCCAGTATTATCATTTTTTTCCCAAAATTTAATCAAATCATCACCAACTTCATTGCAAAGGCTTTTAATAAAATAAGGTCATTGCGGTAATGTCGTTTCACTAATGAGATAATTCCTTGATCCATGCGTTGAATTTTTAGATTAAATTTATACACGGATAATCCGCACACGGATAATCGGGAGTTTACTGTATATAAGAAATATCCTATTTTAACTTTTGAACGAACCTCTTCAAACTATTCAAAAGAAATTTATAATTATTTCAATGCTCTACTACAAGTGGATGGCAAAAGCTAAAAATTTTCCATTGTCTTAAAGTAATAAAAGCATTGCATTCTCATTGATAGCATCGATATTCTGCAATTACATAGATAAGGCATGTCCAGTAAGTAAGTGTACTGAGGCTCTCACGGCCGGAGGGATTTTGTTTTCGACATGTTCGCTACACTGTCGTGTAGCCTGATTCCTCCCCTCCGCAACGAGACCGTTCGAGGTCAGTACGTTGAGAACTGTTGACGCGACAATACGTTTCGTGAAAAATATCAATCCAATCTCCCGCCAAGTGAATCGAGTGGAGGCCGGGCAAGAGTTTTTGAGACGCTACAAATTCCATAGAGATGAATTTCTCCGTTCCATATTTACTGGAGATGAAACTTGGGTTGCACATTACACACCTGAAACCAAAAGGCAGTCTCAACAGTGGCGTCACACCTCTTCACCCTCCGCCAAAAAGTTCAAAACCACAATTTCAGCCAAGAAAATCTTGGCATACGTGTTTTGGGACTGTCAAGGCACAATTTTAATTGAATATATGCCTCAAGGGGAGACCATCAACTCTGCAAGATAGTGTGAGACCCTAAAAAAATTCGGGGGGCGATTCAGAACAAAAGGAGAGGCATGCTGACAAAGGGAGTCTGCCTGCTGCACGACAATGCCAGACCACACACGGCCAACGCCACGAAGGAACTGCTTGCCTCGTTTAAATGGGATGTCCTGAACCATCCCGCGCATTCCCCTGACCTAGCACCTTCAGATTACTATCTCTTTACCTCCCTGAAGCTGCACATGGGTGGAAAAAGGTTTTCAACCGACGAGGAGGTGAAGGGGAGGTGGAGAAGTGGACGAAGGGGTTGGCGGGAAACTACTTCGAGGAAGGTACCAAAAAATTAATACCCCGGTTCACAACCTGCATTGAGAGGAATGGTGACTATGTCGAAAAATAGCTACATATAACCAGGTAATTTTTTTGTTCAAATAAATATTTTTGTAACCTACAAAAATTCAATACACTTACTTATTGGACATGCCTCGAACAAAGCTCATCTTTAAAAGGAATCCGACAAGTGGGTGACAGCTGGAGTACTTTCTAACTCCCAAATATGCAGGAATTGTCCAAATAAATGAGTTTTTTGGCCAGGGGCTTTATACTGGGATAAACTCTGTCTGTCTTAAGAATGGAGAGAGGCTAGTTTGGAGGCCTTAACGTGGCAGTTCCACCATCAGATTGTCTATTATCTATCTGCTGGAATGGTAACAAAAAAAAAGGGGGGGGGGGAATGCATTTAAACTACTCAAAAGCAAATTTAGATGGGCATGGACTGGTGAAAGAGAAAAACGCGTAATCTTTGTGGAAGGAGATAATAATTTATATCTAAGAATTCTAGGAAAGCTGCAAAATTAAGGTTGTGACTTCAGTAGAATACCGTCCTTCAGCTTCTCTAGGCCCATTAAATGCATTGCTAGAATTCTAGGTTAAAGAAATAGGAACTTGTTAACCGACATAGTGCTTTACCCAATTAGGATTCTAATTTTTTTTTTTTTTTTTTTCAAAATTTGCGCAAAAACAACCCTAACGATTTTTTATTTATTTAATTAGGATACATAACACTAACCCTCCCCCAGCATTTTGTTTTGAAACATGTTTCCCGAATACCATGATTTTATGGAGCCTGGGGGATTTCTTGGGAGTTAACTTGTTATATTAAGTTTTCCCAATGATTTACAGTTTTGGTATTTTGGTAAATATAGTGGAATTAGTTATAATTATTAATTACTTATTCTAATTAGTTATGAATATTTTTATTGTAGCTTTACGTTTTGAACATATTTATGTAATTTAAAATATTATTTTATTATAATAAGTTTGATTTGAGCCTTAAGCGGCTACTATATATATTTATTATACAGGTATTTATATAACCAAATAGAAGACAATTTACATATCATTCTATTATAGTAAAAGCTGTGGGCCCTTTCACATCAAGGACTAATGGTTTCTAACAACTACGTCATCGCCCACAACCCTTTGAATTACCAATGAAACACCCACTCACAAACACCGGGTATATATATTAATAGTTAAAGACAAACACAAAATGTCCTAAATAAATATTTGATTAATAACTATTTGACTGTAATATATGTTCACTGAAAACTAGTAGTATTCTGATAATTAAAAAAAAAAAAAAAATTAATATTTTTTAAATATTAAAGACACAATATTCTTGTAATAAGAATATTTATTAATATTTCTGACAATTAAAACTATGGCCGTGCGTTGCTGAATTGTTTTATTTTTCATTGAAATCATATAGGTGATTGATGCTCAAGAATCGTTAAGTTACTAAAAAGTCAGGAGTGAACCTGATGCTCACGCGTCTTTCTTTTATTGCAATCTACATAATTATAATTGACAAATATTCTTCAAACTTATAATAATTGTTATATCCAAAGGTGAAACTAAAATTAATAAATTGATTATTTAGGAGGAAAGCGTGACGTTTTACTTCCTTCAACTACCCCCCCCAATCAATTTTCTCGAAAAAAGTTACTTAAAGAAAAAAGCCGCCATATGTGAAGTTTTAATATACTAAGTTTAATGAAAACTTTTGATGCCCTTTATCACTTAAAAAAAAAAAAAAGGTTTCGAAAGATTTGAGGAACTGTGTGGGATGAAGACAAAGGAGGTATTTAGTTACACCGACATAATTGCTTTTGAGAATGGTGGTTTTAGGAGTACTCTGGATCATTGGTAGAATACCTACAAAGAGAAAGCCATGAATATAAATTTAGAGAAGAAATTAACCCTTACGATAAATCTAACCCTTTCTATAGTGAAAAATTTAGAGAGAAGATTGGAGAAAGGCAATTTAGAGTGTAGAGTTTGTGGCTCGGTGACTGAAAGGAATGGTAGCTAAATAAGCTTGAAATCTATCATAGTCGATTCCTTAATAATAATAAGCCTTTATTTACATATTTTACATAAAATGAAAAACTTTAAATCTCAAATAATATCAAATAATTTAAACAAAATAAAAGAAATATGTTCACTGAACAATTTAAACAAAATAAAAGAAACATCCACTGAACAATTTAAACAAAATAAAAGAAATATGTTCACTGAACAATTTAAACAAAATAAAAGAAACATCCACTGAACAATTTAAACAAAATAAAAGAAATATGTTCACTGAACAATTTAAACAAAATAAAAGAAACATCCACTGAACAATTTAAACAAAATAAAAGAAATATGTTCACTGAACAATTTAAACAAAATAAAAGAAATATGTTCACTGAACAATTTAAACAAAATAAAATAAAATCATTAAAAACTAAAACTTCTCTACTTTATTACAATAAATTTAAATTTTTTTTAATTATTTGAATTTTGTTATATCATATTGTAATAAAACCAAAAACTGCACTAATTTATATGTATATATATATATTTTTTTCATTCTAATGTAAAATATGTAGGCCTTCCCCTAAGGGAGATTGTGGTCCTTTACCGGTGACTAGCCGTACCTAGGTTAAGAGTTGCCTGATTTCTCCACTTGTTCACCCTTCTTATTCCAATAATCTCTATCTTTCGCTTTCCTCATCCAATTGATTCCCTCTTCTTTTTTTATTTCATTTGACCATCTTTTATGCTGCCTACCTTTTTTCCTTTTTCCTCCTAAAGGTATCCATTCCGTGACCATCCTTGTCCATCTTTATGTATCCATTCTAGCCTAATGTCCAGCCCATTCCCACTTTATCTTTTTACAGTGCTGAGCGGCGTCTCTCACTGAAGTTATTTCTCTTATAATTTGACTTCTAATTCTATCTCTTCTCTTTATTTTTAGCATGTTCCTTTCAATACTTCTTTGCCAGATTTCTATTTTCTTTTCTATAGCTTTAGTGGTCGACCAAGTTTGACATCCATACGTCAACACGGGCAGGATATTGCAATTGAATATAAAGATCTTTCATTTAACATCTATTTTAGCTTGCATAATGTTTCTTAGCGACCAATATTTCCTCCAAGTGAGAGCTATGCGGCTCTGAATCTCTTTCGTGAGCCTGTTTTGAAAAGATACTGTCCACCACTTCGATACTGGGATGGTGTATTTCTAACTGGCTAACCATACTATTTGTAATAACTTTGGTTTCCGAGTAGTTCAAACTAAGTCCAACATCACGACTCACTTTTTAGAGATCTTGAAACATTTTGATCAAGTGATCTTCGGATGTGGCTACTAGAACTACATCGTCCGCAAACTCGAGGTTGTTTAAATACTTTCCATTTATATTTACACCAATGTCGTCCCATTCTAATCCTCTAAAAATATTTTCCAGCACTGTTATAAAAAGATTAGTGGAAAGTGGGGTCTCCCTGCCTTACGCCTCGCTTTATTGGGAAAGGATCACTTCTGACACCGCCTTCAAAAAAAGCTGTATTTTCTTTATAGAGTTCCTTTATTATATTAATATATTTCTTTTCCACATCTATTGTAGCTAACGCAGAAATGATACTCTTTTGTTTTCAACAATCAAAGGCTTTAGAGAAATCTACAAACCCTAAGTAAAGCTTAAGCTTGTACTCATTGGCTTTCTGAATTAGTTGATTTCATAGTCGATTCCTTAGGAATAATTAATTATAAAATTATAATACAGTTATTTTTATAGCTCATATTATATTTTAACTACGCTTTAATTGGACCGCCTAATGTATTCCACTTATTTATGAGACATATTTGAGAGGGACAGAAAGCGTGATTCACTTTATTTACAAAAGTGAAGTTAAAAATCGACTATGACAGATTCCGCCTAGAGTGCCGCTCTCTTAAGGTCGCCTCCCATGGTTTTTTTTTTCTAAGTGTATATAAACATTTATTAACTTTTTACAGTTGTTAGACCTTGCATTTTATATTGATTGGTCTTTGTTATATATGTATATCTGTGTAGATTGATGAGGTCGCTAGCATCTCAACATTGAGTTGAGTAGTCTCACTTTTATTCAATCATTTGTAAATAATGTGAATCTCTCTCTTCCTATAGTAGTGTCTTTCGATTGTTTATTGAATTATATTATTGATTTTCATTTTATTAACATTATTAGTGGAATGGAGGAGGCATTAACGTTAATATAGCCGGCCATTCACTTTATTCATCACATTAACATTAACCATATCTATCACATTAACATTAACCATAAAGATATTTATTTATAATGTATAAGTAATATTTTTGTCGCACAATGTAAAGTAAAGTCAGAGAGTGGTTTGAATATTATGACAATGTCTTCAAATATGTTAATATATATATTCTCTCTGTCGCGCGCGCGCTCTCTCTCTCTCTCTCCCGCTCGATCAGACATCGCGCCATATTGTTTGTCATCCCACGCCTGTGTATTAAACATGTTGTTCACCACTTTGCATAGTTTTGTTTTTTTTTAGTATACGAGAGAGTTGAGGTTTGTTGGCACGAATATTATTGTACATATTTACAAAAAGAATAACCAGTGATTCCCTTGATGATGGCCGAACGGTGCGGCGCGTTCTCATCATCGTAGGTTGTGGTTAATATTTTTCGCGCCTATTCACATCTCCTGCCCACTCACTCACTATACCACAGTTATATGTATGATGACTCATTAATTTTGTTTATCTCTTATTTTTATTTCTCTCTCTGTCATCCTAAGTGTTGTTTTTTTCCTAAATATCACTAATTTTTTATTTTTTATTTTTTGTGCTCTAAACAGTCATACCCATTGTTACTTTCTATAAATATTGTGTGAGGAACTATTGCGATCGTGTTTTCGAAATATAAGTTTAAATTTTTTAAGTCTTCTTTGACTCGGAAGTTTTTGGGCAAAATTCCCACATTAGAAGTGAAACATTATGGTATTTTAATTTTCCTAGAAACGGCACCAGCGATTGTCTTGAAACTTCGCTTACTAACTATACAGATGTGGCCCTCATTTTTATTTGAAGCGTTTGGGTGGGGGACGTTCTGTGGTTTTACGTAGACTTCCGGTTTCCCAGTGCAATTTCAAAATATTGTATCCTACTAGATTAGATTAGATTAGATTAGATTCTAACGGGGGAATTGGCTCTTCAGCCTACGTCACCGCGACACCCCAAGGATCTATTGTGGCACCCCCTAGTTGGAGACCCTCCCCCCGATCCTGTCGTTAGCCGGACTGTGGAATTGGAGGGGCTCCCAGGTGGTCAATCAGAGCACCTGCCATCAGAGCACCCTCTCGAGTCCTGCTTGCCTTAAAAGACTTCTCTTTACCAAAGAGACGGTACCTTAGCCAGACCAGCCCCTCGCACTGACATACCACGTGCAGTGCCGTCTCCTCTTCTTCCTAACAAAACCTACACAGGTTATTCGTTGCCAGGCCCATGCGATGCATGTGCTTATTAAGTCTGCAATGGCCAGTGAGAACGCCAACTGCCATCCTTATGGCCACCCGGCCTAGTTGGAGTAATTCCGCAGTTAGCTTGGGCGAGTGGCTATAAATAAACTTTTTCGCCTGCCTCTGGCCTGAAGTTTTGACCCACCATTCCCTTGATCTGTCCTGCTCCATGTCTTAATGGATGCACTCCTGAGGCATCTTGAGACGCCACAGAACGGCTCCGGCCCGATAAGTGCTCTCATTGAACCCTCCCGGGCCAGGCGGTCCGCCGCCTCATTGCCTCTGTAACCCGAGTGCCCAGGTACCCAAACCAGGAAGACCTTATTATGGCTACTAATTTCCCTGAGTGCACCTAGGCAGTCCCACACCAGCCTTGAGCTGATCTCCCACGAGTCAATTGCCCGCAGAGCAGCCTGGCTATCCGAATAAATGACGACTCTGGAGTTATACACTCCCCGTCTTCTTATTTCGGCGGCGCAGATAATAATCGCGACTAGCTCCGCCTGAAAGACCGTAGCTAGCCTTCCCAGGCTCACCGAGATATTACAACTCGGATGAGCCCCTACACGCCGGCTCCTACTCCGTCTTCCATCTTGGACCCGTCCGTGTACCACATAGATTCGCTGTAATTGGCGGCCCTTCCTTCCATGCCCCTCTGACTAATATCAAGATAGACAGAGTAATAATAACGCTAAAGAAAAGAATTCAGATCTGTTTAGAAAACATCATGTTTGAAGCTAAAGTACGAATTAATAAAATATATTTTAGCAATACCGCCATCTCATAAAATTTGTTTAATTGAAAAATGGCAACACTGTTTTGTTTGTTTACATTTTAATCTCTAGAGAATTAAAGTTTAGTTTTCTTTAGACAACAAAAATTCCATTATTTTAATGGAATAAAATTGTCACAGATTTCAGCTGTTTTATGCAATGCAATTGTTAGGATACAATTTTTACTTTCTCTCACTACTAGTAAGAGGAAGTATTGTAATCGTGTCAAATTTTCCATATATCGAGTTTCCACCGGAAATATCCGTTTTGAGGTCCCCTGAGTCCAAAAGAGTGGTTTTTAGCAAATGGTGTGTGTGCGTGCGTGCGTGTATGTATGTATGTGAACTACATAGCTCAAAAATGAAAAACCGTAGGACGTTGAAAGTTGATATTCCGTTTAGGTATCACCATGGGATCTGACAGTACGTTATCTGTCAAAATTCTTCAACCGGAAGTACCACTTTACTAGTTTTTTTTTTTTTTTAAGTTTTTGCGATATCCTCAAAAATGGCTCCGACGATTTTCATTAAACTTGTTATATCAACTACGTATACAAAGAGCTACAACTTTTATTTGAAAAATTTCTCCGGTAAAATTCATTTAAGGGCACTTCTTCTCTGGGAGGGGTGGGGTTAGCTTTTCATCTAAAGTGCTATTGCAGTTTATTAGACAATTCTGCCTTCTTAATAATGTTAATTAGAATTGAATATGTTGTTGAAATTCCGAGTTTGAAAAAAATCGGATAACCGGACTTTACCAGTTTACTAAATGATTTCTTGACTTTTTCGCGATTTTCTCAAAAATGGCTCCAACGATTTACTTGAAACTTCGTATATAAACTAAACATGCAAAGATCTACTTCTATTATTTAAAACATTTCTCTGGGAAAATTCATTGAAGGGCACTTTTATGGGAGGAGTGGGTATACAGCTTCCTCTAAATTGCTATCATAGTTGATTATACAATTTGATCATGCAAACAAAATTAATTAGAAATAAATAGATGGCCAAAATCTCGATTTTTAAGAAAATTAGTAAACCGGAAGTGCGCTTTTACTGTATAGTTTTTTCAATTTTCGACGAATTTCATTAAATTTGGTACACAAACTATAACATTTGTCAATTATAATTTTGAGAACAGGAGTAAGAGAAAGTTATGTGAGTGTTTCACACCAGATTTTCTAGGATTTAGGGGAGTCAGTGCCGTAAATAATTTTTTACACAGTCTAAGCCAGGACATTCCATATTCTTACCGGTCCTTAATGAGAATACAAATATTCGTGGTACATTCTGTATGGCAGACCAATTCCGTTTATGAGTCTCAGAAACTAAAATTGCCTGTGTCAAAACTTGTTTTCTGGAAGATAACCAGACATGTTATTTTCGTTTGTTGTCATATATCATGACGCATATGGTTTTTTTTAAATACTAAAATGGTAAATAAAAAGAAATATATATATATATATGTATAAAAAAGAAGAACCTTTCACCACAGACGGCAAATCGTGATTGTAAACTTCATCACGATTCAAAAATAAGAATTAATATTTATTTCTTTTCTTGCAGGGTCACTTTTATACTGAACTATAAGGAATAAATCATTTTATTTTATATAATTTGACTTAATAAATTGAGTTAATATTTTTTTTTTTTTCCTAGTACATACATACATATTTAGTATTAATATTATTGAATAGTTCGTGTATGACGAATTAATTTAATTTAATTAACCAACAAACAAAATAATGATGATTAATACAGGAAGTAAATGCGAATATTTAAAAAACAAAAAAAATTATTTATAAAATATTTTGTAATTATTTAATTTTTTGTATAAACAAAAACTTTGACCTATTGCTTGGAAGAAGAATTGCTACAATTGTTTAAAGAAAAGAGATTTTTAGCAAGGTCAAAGTGGATATTTCTTCTTTTAGATACTTCCTTCACATTCGATACGAAGGTTTTCGATTAAAATCCGCGTAACTCAAAGTTACAACTTTATGAAAGGTTTTCTTTTTCAGTTTTATTTGAAAAATTTGTCCAATGATTTTTCTTTAAACTTTGCCATGCTAATTAAGACAGTAAAGACATCACTTTTATTAACATTACATTTCCTTGCGTAATTAATTTTTTGGGGGTTCTCAGGAAATTGCAACGTTAAGTCAATCTAATGTGCCACTCGGACAATGTTATAGGGTGTATAAACAAAAAAAAAAAAAAAAAAAAAAAAATGCCCGTTTTTCTAACTAAGAAGTTCCAAGGTCGTTAAAACACCTGGTCTTTAAAAACCCATCCACAGACTTCTGATGTTTACAAACACAATATTATATTAAACTTCAAAATCTGTAGAGAGTTTCTATACATACTAAGTCCCCTTCAAATAGTTCAATTGGCGATGGTAGTGCCTAAATGGAATACAGAGTTTGAACTGCCTGCGATTTATCGTTTTTGCAATATTCTGTTAACACATACACACACTCACACACACACACACACACAGACAGACATTCGCTAAAAACATTTTTTTTTTTTTTTTTTAATTTAGGGGACCACAAAACATACATATATTTCCTGTAAAAACCCAATTTCGAAATAATCCGGAAGTGAGAGAAAGTAAAAAATTAATCTAGTATGTTGGATAGAATTGTTATCTGGGGAATCTCTAAAATATGTTGATGTTCATCGGTGTTCGATCTAGGCGTTGCATTGTGGACTACAATTTAATTTCATTTTTCAGTTATATTAGGGCAACCAAACTTTGAAAAAATAAATTCAAAGTTTCGAAGAAATTGTATTGACGAAGTCAGAGAAACCCAAGATTTATTGTATACGTATTTTTGTAAGAAATTGTAAAAAAAAAAACACCAAATAAATACGTAATGTTAAATTATATTTGAATGTGTGCCGCGAAGTCTTAAAACTAATATAAATCATATGTCTGTGAAGTGCGTTAAAGGTCAAATTGGCGTCGTACATTTTGTCACCAGTGTTTCTCAATTTTTTTTTTTATTATAAGTATAAAACAACACCCACACAATCTAAAATAAGATTTAACTGTACTATATTATATTGTACGTGCTACAATGAACAATCCCTAGTGATCGGTATATTATGATAGTACTATTTCAATATAGAATAGTTTAATGTAGTTTACGATAGAGATATATAGTATTGTATTTGTCATAGGTTAGTTATATTGTGTCAAATGTCAAATTAAAATGGATCACATAAAATGGCAGGCAGATAAGTTAGAAATAGTATTGTAAAATACAATATGATATAGTAGTTTCCTATTTCTAGTCTTAATGGATTTATAGAAAATCAAAAATATTGTGAAAATACATTGTGAAATACCAAGATCATTAAATATATCTTAAAGATTAGTGTTTTAATTTAAAAAAATCTGGTGTGAAACACTCACTCAACTTTCTCGTATTCCAGTTCTCAAAAATTATAATTGACAAATTTTAAGTTTGTGTACCAAATTTAATGAAATTCGTCGAAAATTGAAAAAAAAAAAACTGTTCAGTAAAAGCGCACTTCCGGCTTACTAATTTTCTTAATACTTGGAATTTTGACCATCTATTTATTTCTAATTAATTTTGTTTGGTGGATAGAATTGAATAATCAACTCTGTTATATCACTTTAGAGGAAACTGTAACCCCATCCCTCCCCTAAAAGTGCCCTTAATGAATTTTCCCAGTGAAATATTTTCAATAAAAGTTGTAGATCATTGTAGGAGACAATTTGCTAAATACCACTTTTTTGGACTCAGGGGACCTCAAAACGGATATTTCCGGTGAAAACTCGATATTGAAAATTTGGCACGATTACAATACTTCCTCTTACTAGGAGTTAGAGAAAATAAAAATTAAAAAATAAAAAAATCTGGCGTGGAACCCTAATGCGACTGTTTTTTACTTTCCTTTATTTTACTTATTGCAGAGTACATATCAGATATGAGCTCCTATTGCTGTTCCATAATTTTAAACCCCTCGAAATCAATTATGACGGAAAAAAGTTTGAAACAACAGTGATAGATCTCTTTATATATAGTTAGTATACAAACTTATTGAAACATTATGGTGTCTTTTGTTAGAGCTCTTTATATATATAGTTAATATACCAAATTTAATGAAACATTATGGTGTGTTTATGGAGAAAATAATAGAAAACAGAAAAAAAACTGTTCACTAAATTCATACTTCCGGTCAACCTGAAAGTGTCTTTATATGTTGAAATTTTTGCAACATATTTGATTCTATTTAATATTATATAATATAAATAATATAATCGTAAAATTAACTAAAATAACACTTTAAAGGAAAGCATAACTTCCTATCATAACTCCCACAATCCCAAACTAACCATGCTGGGTTATTCTATCTTGGTTTAATGTGGTGAAAATTGAAAAAAACTGGATAAACTGTTTAAACTGTATTAGAAATGCACCATCGATTTTTGTCAAACTCGGAATTTTGGCATACACATTTAATTTTTTAAGCTCCTTAAAATGAATTTTTTTGGAGAAATGTTACAAATAAAAGTTGTAGCTGTTTATATGTGTAGTTGATATGTGCTCTCTTTAAAAAAAGCTTGAAGTAAACTTAAAAACTGTTTAGTAATGTCGCACTTCTGTTTAGCCGATTTTCTTCAAACTCGAAATTTTTACAACATATTTTATACTAATTAACATTATATAGATGATAGAATTGTATAATTAATTAATATAACACGTTAGAGGAAAACATAACCCTATCCGTCCCCCAAAAACCCCCTAAAAAATGAATTTTCTCGGAGAAATATTTCAAATAAGTTGTAGCTCTTTATATGTGTTGATACCCTGTTTAAATAAAATCTTTGGACCCAATACTGTCCAACATGTCCAAGGAAAATTTATTTAAAAAAAAAAATTTAATTTAATGATGAAATATTGAATGAAAGAGATTTTGAGAATCTGTATAACTATATAAAAAGATGCTATAACATTTAGAGAAATGTCATTTAGGGCACTTAATTACAATTAATTGTTGCATAAAGGCAATTAAAAATTGATTCCTGGTGTAAATTCTTTAATAAAGACATATGTTCATGTTTTATTATCTTCTTTATATTTTGTTTAAATTTATAATAAAAAGAGATTTTGTTTCATAAATTCCCTTCAAATCCCCTTTAAAAATAACTACCCGAATAAATGTTTTAAATTAAAAAGTTGTAGCTCTTTATATGTGTAGTGAAAATCTTTGGAGCCGTTTTCGAGTAAAAATCACAAAAAACTGAAACAACAAATTCAGTAAAGAGACATCATCAACCATGATGCAAGAGGTTGATGGATTTTGCCCCGAAATCTTAGTGTCAGATGTGGTGGTAGTATCGAAACGGAATTTGGAAGTTACCAAATTGGTGTGACAATTATGATGGGGAAATGTACGCTGTCCATATTGCCCTAGACTTTATGAGCACTAGACCTGAGGAGAAGGTAGTGATGCTGATCGACTCCTGGTCGATTATACGATCGGTTACATCACCGGAAACCAGCGAAGGTTGGCTAGAAGCTGCGTGTAAAAAAAAAAGCATTAGCCGCCTGACTAAAGCGGGTAAACTCATTGTATTGCAGTGGATACCGGGCCACTGTGGAATTTACGGAAACGAGCGAGGAGCTGATCGTTTGGCTAAGGAGGGATCGAAGAAAAAACAACCTGACCTACCCGTTCCACTAAGAAATTTATAGGCTTCTAGTATCGTCGTCAGTAAGGGAGCTGGACGAAAGTGGGAGAAATTGGTGGAAGCAAACGGCAGGATTCCCGCCACTCTTCTGCGTTCGGTTGCTGTTGCCTGCTTCTTGACACCCCCCATTGCCCTTTGTGCGGCAGGGAAGACATGACAGGGGAACATTTAGCTCTCTGCCTCGAACTAAATGATGTTACATCATCTATGCAATCCACTTTCGTGTATGATGCACATTTATACTGGGCTGCCAAAAGAAGAATGGCCGAAAGGCCAAACCAATGGCGCTGAAAAAAAAAAGAAGCTTCCTGCAATTTCTCATTTTTGAGAAATTCTGTTCACACACACACACACACACACACAGACCAATACTATACTAATTAATATTGTATAGATGATAGACTCGTATAATAAACTGAAATAGCACTTCAGAGGAAAGCCTACCCTCTCCCCATCAATCCCATCCCCCATAACACCCCCTAAAATGAATTTTCCTGGAAAAATGTTTCAAATTAAAGTTATAACTCATTGATATGAGTAGCTCTTTATATGCAATTTTTAAGAAAATCGTTGGAGCAGTTTTTGAGAAAATCGAAAAAAAAAATTAAAAAAGCTGTTCTGTAAAGTGGTACAGTTGACCGATATTCATCAAAATCTTTTTATCAGGGTCTCCTGATAGAACATATTTATACCTGATAAAGTCAGTTATACTTTTAGTTAGGTTAGTTATGGAAAGTTGTGCTTCTGACTTTCCTTAAATTTTTTTTTTTTTAAATTATCTAGTAATTAAAAGCAATCATAATGTTCCAATCTTTTTTTTATTATCACTTAGACAAATTATTGTGCAATCACTTCTGAAGTTTAATCACCTCTGTTTCTATATTTATAGTTATTAATTTACTAATTTAAAGAGCTTATGTAAAATATACTAAAATGTAGCATGACCGTTTTTTTTTGTATGGGGATTTCCCCAAAAGCCTATAAATTATATACTATACTATACATTTAGACAAGTTGGTGGCAGTTTTTGGACAAAATTACGATGTAAAATGATAATAAAAATTTCTTTTTAACACTTCAAAAATCATATTATAATAATAAAGTGATTTTATTATTCAAATATATACTTATATAATAGTGTTAAATATTATCAGAAGTATTATGAAGGTAACCTCTCTTTATTTTCATTATAAAACACTCTATCTTCTATATATTGGCTCAAAAAAAAAAAATAAATTATTTCAACATTTGCTAAGATAATAACGTAGCATTTAACGGGAATAATAATAATAATATAATCTCACATTCACACGCCCACACACTCACATACGTGAATTACACACATATAAGCAAAAATTTCGTATTCAAAACAACTCACAACCTCGAAAATTTGACACAATTACAATACCATTTTTTTTTAACATCATATAAGTTAAATAAATCAGTTGATAGTTTGGACTATTATAAACACAATCGTCAACAGATGCTTGCTTATCTTTCCTCAAATTCCTTAATAAATAATAACAATTTAAACAAAAGAAACATATTCAAAAGTATATAATAAATCATATTTATTTGTTGAAACCTTTGAAAACATTTAGAATGGAAAAATAAGCTATGTAAAATGACATCATTACTAAATAAATACACTTAAAGTAGTTAATAACAATGAGAGGTAAGGGGGGGGCCCTTTTAAAAAAAAATAATAAAAATCCTTGGGCCGAAACACCTTGAATCGAATATATGAGTCATTGTTTTTTTTTTAAACTAAAATACATATATAAATAGTTTAAACAAATAGATAATCATGATTTATTTATTTATTTATTTAATAATGAGTGGCACGTCATTGTAATTATTATAATTATTAAAATAATTTGACTTTCTCTTACTGCAATTTACATCGATATAATTAAATAATTTTCTTCAAACTTATAATAATTATTACTTGATGATAGTGGGCCTTCAGTGTTAAATCAATGGGAGATTTAAATTCAATAAAACGGCTTTTTTGAGGAAAGTATAACTTCACCCCGCTCCCAAAACCCCCTTTAAATGACCTTTCTTTTGCTATATCAAATTTAATCATAGATACATAAATAAAATGATTTATTTACAAGTTACGAGAGCCATTCAATAAAGTAACGAGACAAATCACTGTAGCTCAAAAATGATTTATTTAATCAATACAAAACTTTGGTTACTTTTCAACATAGTCCCCATCAACATTTATGCACTACACACATTTGTCCCATCTTTCTTCTAAATTGTATATGCCTCTGGCATAAAATTATTTGGGTTTATCTCAAAGCCACTTTTTGCACCTGATTTTTAACTTCTTCATTGGATTGAAAATGTTTGCCACGTAGAGGCTCTTTAAGGGGTCCAAACTAATGGAAGTCCGATGGGGCGAGGTCGGAGCTGTGGGGAGGATGTGGAAGGATCTCCCTCCTCACCTTTTTTGAAGTGTTTCTTGAGTTAACTCTGCCGTGTGTGGGCGCGCGTTATCATGAAGCAAAATTAACACCTTTAGTCAAGAGTACACGACGTTTCGTTCGAATAGGCTGGCCAGGGGTGAAGAGGCCGGTGCTGCCAATAATATTTGCAGAGAGTTATCCTTGGATCATCCAAATAGCTATAGAAATTTGTTTATGATGGAACCAAATCGGTTTTTTATTTTTGTGAATAAAGTGAAACCAACGATTCAGAAAAAGGACACTAGTATGAGAAGAGCAATTACGGCAGAAGCAAAACTTCATGCCTTCACCTTAAGATTCTTTGCTACCGGTGATTCATTTTGTAGTCTACAATATCTTATTCAGGATACCCAAGAAGCGGTCATGCTCACTCCAACCGTTCTCGCCCTGCCTTTTTGAGGGCGGACACAACCCCCCATTCACACGAGGTCCCGTGATCACGACCAGTTGGCCGATGGGTAATGCTCTCGCCCGCTTCACTACTCCGTGTGAACCACCTTTACTTTGTTTTTGAGATATCATTGTAGTGTACTAAGTATTATTGATGCTTCGTTGTTCATCGAATTCAGCGAGATTTGAGCGAGGAAGTTGCAACTTCAACCGGTTGTCCACTTCGTTGCTCATCACAGACACTTACATGGCCACATTTTAAACTGTTTTACCCATTTGTAAACGTTCGAACGATTCAAACAATTATTCCCGTCCACACTGTTAACATTCTTAACTTGTATGCTTAAAAGTGCCACATTAATCTCTTGATACGAGAGTATAACATATACAGATTTTCCCAGTCAAATTGAAACTTTTTCCAATCAAATTGTATTTTTTTTTCACAGGGCTCCTGAATTTGGAAAAAAAAAAAAAAACGTATTTTTAGAAATTGACCTCTTTCACTCTGTATCTCTTTCTCAATTTCGTGTGAGAAAAAGTATGAGAAGGTAGTGTGAGTGTTTCATACAGATTTTTTTTAAGAATTAAATAATAGATACATGACTTTTAAAAGACCTTTATATTTCAAATAATTTTTACTTAGCTTTTAGTAATGAAATCTTATATTTTCTCCTGTTTTTATTTTTTCCTGAATATTAATAATAAATTTTTATTTGTTACAGGTAAGTTTTGGGCTTACTTTTGGACTTTGTTTTGGTAAGATAAATCTTGATTCTCATCTGATATATGTACATTACTTACTGAAAAAATAGTACCGAAACTTTAAGATTTTTTTTTAAATTGAATAACCGTCCATATTTTCAACCCATTGATCAAAAATGATATTAAAAGAAGTCTTTTACATTTTACAATATTTATATATAATACCAAATTATCAAATCTTTTCTCACTTAGAAAAGAAGTATTTACTTCTTATTAAGCTTATTCATCCAATATAGGAATTACAGGATTTGTGCTATTATTAAATCAAGAAGAAGTTCCAAAATTCTTGATTTCTGAAATCGAGTGCCGAATTTTGTACCGTAGTCTCCTTGTAATGGGATCCGAAGAGCGAAGAAGCAGACATTAAATGAATAAAACGTTAGTTATTTCCCACCTAGGCCAGACTAGGGCGGGAGAAGTCTAGTCATATTTATAGAGCGAATAGTTTTAAACACATTAAATCCAGTCAGCAACCGGTCTACTTTCTTATTACTCAGCCAGTCTGTCTCTTTATTATTCTCTCGCTAACTAATTTATTTAACTGTATAGTCCTTGCAGTTTGTGTGTACTATTGATTACACAGTATTCAGCATATCATCTAGTTTATTTCTAATGTCATTCCTAAATCCATTCTCTCTCTTCTTCTCATATCCATTATAGTCCTATTGTAGGGCGGATCCTTTCCACCTGAACAATAAAGGATAGATTAGAATTGAATGAAGTAAAGCTGCAAAAATCAACAATCAACTTAAAATTAATCAACTTTCTCTTATTTGTCCTAGACAACAATAGTATTGATCTTTCTTCGACAACCCTGTAAAGATCATTGGGCTATCCTCACACTAAATTCGTTTTTATGTTTTTTTGTTTTTAAATTAATAATTCGTTTGATAAAAAAGGAAACCATTTAAGGAAAAAAAAAAATTATAAATTGAATGGTTGGTTTGATTTTCCATGTACGTAGTAGTAGAAGCTTTTAGTATCCATAATCAAGAGTTAACCTTCAATATGATTCTCTTATTAGTGAGGGTTGATGGTCGTTGAATACATAATAAATATGCGTGGGAGTGTGAAACAGAAGTGAAAAAGTACACACACATACAAAGAAACATACGCTAGGGAAGTTCGAGATGAGAAGAGGCTAACGCAACTAATGACTCTTTCCTTTAAAGCGTCTCATTTTTTTTTTGAACAAATAAATAATAAAAAAAGAATGTATAAAGAACAAAAGAAAAAAAAAAGAAAACAATGATAAAGGTGGGTAGTGGAAAAAGGAACAAAAAAAAAAAAAATAAGAAATATCTCTCTAAATGGAGCAAGCAAAGTACTCTCAGACCATCCCTGTTCTTCATGTATTCAAAAGAGGAGGAGCATTGTTTCGTTCTAGGAGAGTAACTTTCCGAATAGAAAACTCACGATATCTCTAACCTATCTCAACAATCTAGTGAGAATAATTAATTGAAAGAAGTCTGGCTATCTTCCTTTCCGCTGACATTAGTCATGATCTTCACTAAATATTCTGTTGTTTTTGTGTCTGGATTACACGCCATTCTTTCTTATAAACACTTCTATCTAAAATTATTGTTAAAAAAAAAAATTGTTACTTTTTATTATTACACATTATTATTATTATTATTACAATAATTTTTTTTAACTGATTTGACTTTCTAATTAGCTAAAGATTTGTGAAACACTCGCACCACTTTGTCTTACCTCACTTTACATAATTGTAATTCGACAAACCTTCTTTACCCACAATTTTTTTTACTAAATGCTTATTTGGTAAACTAGGAGGAGTTATATTAGTGGAAGAACCTCAAATTAATAAAACGACACTTCTGCGAGGAAGTACTTATTATTGTTATTATGCCTCTACTTATTCGTCTGGCCCTTCTTATCACCGCAACTTCCCGAGCGAACTTCATAATGTCTTTAAAATTCTTTGCACTTTTAGTCAATTCTCTACAATCTGCCGGGGCCAGTTCTCTCTCCTAATTATCAATTCCATATGGATTCTAGCTTCGTCGAGAAGAGGGACACCAAAAGAACATGACCGTGTTCCCGTTCACCCGCATTCACAAATTCGGGGAATCTTTTTCAATCCCAACTCATGGAGCTTGGAGTTGAACTCCCCATGGCCCGTGAAGTATTTGCGGGGAAATACTGATCTTCCAATGCCTCTATAATCCTCCCCAAAAATCAATTTTCTAGGAATTGTTGGGTCCGCCGCAGTGCTGGAAAACATTTAGAGATATTTTCCGAGATACCCAATATTCAAATTTTTTATGGTCATCGACCAGTTTTGGGTGTTCGCCGAATGTATAAATTGATTTTGTTATTGTTACAAGGTCTGTGTTATCGCACAGCTTTTTGGGAGAATGCCCGAAACTGGTCGATGACCAACAAAAAAAGTGGGACAGGGTATCACGGAAAATATCACTGAAAAAGGAGGTCATAGATCTTTATATGTGTAAATTAGTAAACCGAATGTTATGAAACCCTTTAGTATGTTTCTAAAGATCATTGCGGAGAATTAAAAAAAAAAAAAAAACAGTAATGTTGCAGAAAACATCTGGGCAACCGATTTTTTGTCGAAAAACTGAATTTGCCAACATAATTGATTCTATTTATTATTTTTACAAGCTTTTGTCTATCCTTTAACTTTGGCCATGTCTTTCTTCAAACTTTATTCTTATTAGTATAGTATACTCCTGAAATTTCTTATCGCCTCCCCTCTCATAAAAATGACTTGATAAAACAAACTGAGCATACTTAACAACACTATTAAAATTTAGTTATAAAGTATTCTTCAAAACATGCTATTTATTATACACTATTTTCTAATGTCTAATTATAATTTATAATAATTCCATTTTGCCATTAAAAACACACACACACACACACACACATATATATGCACATAGTAAAATAACCTTATAACCTCCCGTAATCAACACACTAACAAGTATCCGAGTGTAACAGCAACTTTGCTTTAAAGTGTACTCTCCAGCATTGTGGACCCATCCACACATATTCAATATTTGATGCTAATTAACGTTGTTATAAGTGAAAGACCAATCAAGCTACCTAAAGTGGCACATCCCCCCCCCCCCCAAACCGTTTAACATAAATTTTCTCAAATCTTTCTAATAAAAGTGATAGATCTACAATTTATTGTATAATAAGCAGCATATCAAGATTTTTCTTAAAATAATTAAATCGTTAAAGCCATTTTTCTACATTTTTTGAAATTCGAAATTTTGATTACCCAATAAATTCTTATTATTAGGTTTTGTGGGTGGGGATTGGTTATTAAAGCCTACGCCATCCCTATGGTAGCACCCATAAGTTAAGAGTACCCTCTCCTGTTCTGTTCTGTTTAATTAAACTTAAGAATTCGGAGAGAGAGAGAGAGACTGGTGGATAAGAAAAAGTAAAGGCTATTGTTTACTTTCTCTCACTTGTGATTGAAAGTATAACTTCACTAATAATAATAATATTTTATTTGAAACAAAAAGTAATTACATTTTAAAAATAAAAAACATTCTACGGCATGGAAATTCCGTCTGCCGGAGGAGGGTTAACGCAAAAAATGAAATTACATTTCGAAAATTAAATTAATAATAAAAATTAAATAAAACAAAATATACACTACAGTAACACACAGTACATAAATTACAACAAAAACTAAAAAGGAAAATAAAAAATTGACAACTTATAAAAATGAAAAAGAAATAGAAAACAGAATAATAAATGCAATAAAAAATAATAGATAAAGACTTGCTAATCTAAAGACTATAAAGGAAAATTATACATGCTTCTGAAAAAAGGAAAGAAAAATACATAAATAGATGCTCTGAAAAAGGAAAAGAAAAATGCATAAGTAGATAGAATAGAAAATAAGGAAACTGAAAAATAACTTATTAAATGACAAGAATGAAAAATTAAACAAAGAATTTAATTTATCTAATATATTTGTAAGAAATATACGCAAGCCTTGAAGGCAATAAGAATTTGATGGTCAAATCATACGTCGGCGATAATGCCACGCATGTCGCGCAAACTCGATTAAACGTTTGCAATCTTTTTCGGAAGAAGCATTAAGAAAGGGTATCATTGCGCAGTTGCAGGAAAGGGGCTAAGACCAAGTTACCGCACCCGCAATTCACTAAGAGCAGTACATTCGCACAAGAAATGATATAAATCCTCTCTCACAAACGGATCACAGAGTGGGCAGTTAGCATCAGGACGGTCAAGCCATGGTATGAAATTTAAATGTAAAAGCTCACATCTGAGCTTAAACAACCATTTCAAATCATTCAGATTAAAAGCTAAATGGCTTTCAGCCTCAAGACAAAAAAGTTTAACATCATAATTAAGTTTTTTGTACAAGAGAAACCTATCAGAATCTTGAGCAAGCCGGACACATTGTTCAGTATGCCGTACCTTAATAGTATTTAACAAAGTACTCAACTGATCTTGCCAGAGAGAAACCTGATCCAGAGAACTAACAAAACCATTCTGATTAATTATCTCGATAACTTCACTAACTACTATTGATTTAATAATTATCACATAAAAAAAAAAAAAAATCATTTCTATAAATTTCTAGAAAGTACTGTATAAATAATTATCATATTGATGAGCAAATCTCTAATAATAAATTATTTATTTAAAAAAAAAAAAAAAAAAACAAGAGAAATAATAAAAAAATTATTTGTGACCTAATAGAGATAGATATGGGTATAGTTGTTAGAATGGGGCACTTTAAATGCAGATTGATTGTAATTGATTAAACCTTGGTTAAATTATTATTAACAGTATGCGTGCTGGTGGTGGTGCAATAGAGAGAAACACATTATAGAATTATATTTGGTTAGAGTGAAAAATATATATATACATATATATATGTGTGTGTGTACATAACAAAAGTGTGGGTAGCTGGATTTGTTTAGTGAAACAAGTAAATAAAAAAATAAAAGATTCAAGTTAATACAAGGTATTTGTGCATAGCTGACATTTGATCCTTTATGTATATAATCTTGACATAAATAATATGTTTTACTAAATTGTTTATTGGTAAAAGTGGAGGGGAGGAACCTTTTGAAGAAAAAAAAAAAAGTGAAAGTTATAGAACATTAATAATAATAATACGGGGTGTTTATTATAATAGCTGTGATGTTTTAATATTATTAAATTATTTCATAGAGTAAATATATTTTATAATAAATGAGTTTATAAAAAAAAAAAAAAAGTACTAACACATACATACATACGTACACATATATATATATATATATATCTTATAAAGCTTTCATTATTATTGAATCATACTGATTATGTTGTGGATGCGCAACAGTGAGAGGGTAGCCTTCTGATCAGTAGTGAGAATGATCACGTCAGTGGCACATTCATCACTGTCCTTATTACGTAATCGTCTAACGACCTTCTCAGTCTCCCTCTTTCACCTAAATGTTACACTTTTGTATTAAAGCTTCATCAGGTCATACAACTATTATTACATTTTCACTCGCATTTACACAACTCTCTAATAGAGCGAGTATTTAATTATCGTATCAAATGTTCTTCACAGTTGAATTTTATCACCGGAAATAAATTATTTGACGTAATCTGAGAATAGAAAAAAAAAAATTTTTTTTACCGAGAATAATCAGTGTATGTATGTTTGTGAACAAAATAGGTCAAAAACGAAAAATCGCAATAAAACTCGAAACTTCCTATTCTGTTTATGTAGCACCATATAAGGCTTTACTGTTTTTTTTTTTTGTTTTTTTTTTTTTTTTTTTTTTTATCAGTTTTCTAAGAATTTTTCGAAAACGGCCCCAACAATTGTTTTCTTTAAACTTTTTATATTATCTATACATATAAATGCCTATCACTTTTTTTTTTTATTTTAAATATTTTCCAATACGCTGTCCCTTTAAAGCCATTACTGAGGGCTCCCTTATTTTTTTATTATACGATGAATGATATTGTATTTTAACTGCACACTAAGCATATTTGTTAAAAATATTAATGCAAATTCCCAGTAAGATTTCCTTCTTTTTTTTTATAGTATTTCATTTTGTAAAGAAACAAATTGATTGATGATTTTATAGCATTAGAATATTCAAAAAAACTTATATTTATTTATTTATTTATTTATTTTGTTATTTGGCAATTAATTTGCATAATGAACAAGGTAAACGAATTGAAAAGAAGTAAAGTCAAGAAATTAAAATAAATTCTCAAAGTTTAATTAGAATAATGTGCCTGCACAGACATTGCATGAACAATTAATTTCTATAAACGAATTGCTTTAATTTCAATTTAATTATTCAAATAAATTTGATTATTTCTTGAATTACATTTATTTTTTTCAGGCGGGCTTAACGTCCAACTACCAAATTAGGCGTCGTGGACGGGGGCGGAAGCACTTACTTTACTATTAACATTTTTTTAACGAATATAAAAATTTAGCAGTTATAAGTGGAACTCGAACTGGGGACCTCCCACTTACTAGTCCATGCTCATAACCACTACACCAATACCCGCCCCGAATTACATTTAGGAAATTATGATATTTAAAACATGAGTGCCTACTAATTCTTAATAGATCAGTATGTTTTGTTTCCTGTTTTTGTGTTTCATTATTTGATGGAATCTGTTTACACTCTGGCCAACCGACATTTCATTGCCCTCACTTGAAAAAAGCTGCTAGCAGAATCTTATATGTCGTAGAAATAAACATATGCTGCTCCACATGTCCAATATTTTATGCATTATTAAAAGTTAACTAACCTTTTACCTACTAAAAATTCCCGTTTAAAGGAAATTCGCAGTTAGTGTAATGTGTCTTAAGAGAATGTTGTGTGAGTGTTTCATGCCAGATTTTTTTTTTTTTTTTTTAATGATTTTAAAATTAAATAATGAATATTTAATGAAATTAAAATTGTCAACTTTGTCTCTTTATTATAATAATATATAAATAAAATTATTAAAAAAAAAAAAAAATCAAGAAATGGAAACCTTCTTTGGCGGGGTCTTTTTTACAGAGTAACCGGGAACTTTGCATCTATCTAGAACTTAATTTGGTCAAGGCACTCTTTGAAATAGTATCATATTTTAACTGCCTTGTTTTTAGAAATTCGATCCATGGTGTTTTCTGCTGTTAAGTTTTAAGTTATTATGACAACCTGGTGAATCTACTTTGTATGATGGTTGTTTGGCGGTTGGAGGAGGTGAGGATTTTACGCCCAATATCTTTATTGTGGTGAATTTATGTTGGTAAACGGAAGTATGGCTGTCAAGTTGATGGGAGAAGGCAGCTAGCTATAAGCTTTCATTTTTTTTTCTCTCTCTCTCTTCACCAAACTGTGAGTTATATATTTCTTCAGTATCTGTTGAGCTTAGAACTGGATGTGTTCCCTTCGTAATACAATAAGGTCTATTCATTACTTTCTCTTTCTCCTGTTAAAATAGGAAGTATTACGATCATGTTCAATTTTTGAAATTGAATTTTCACCGGAAATACTTGTTTTGAGAACTCCTGAGAACGAAAAAAATTATTTTAGGAAAGGTCGTATATGTGTGTTTGGGGGGGGGGTGTGTGAATAAATATCTCCAAACAAAAAATTGCCGAAAGCTCACACTTAGTATTCCGTTTGCGTATCACTACCCCATCTGACACGTAGGTTTCGGGCACAGCCATTTAACCGGAAGTGCGCCCGATAGTTTTTTTTCTTTATTTCAGTTTTTCACAATTTTCTCAAAAACTACACTAATGATGTTCATTAAGTTTATTTACTATCTACATACATAATTAACTATCATTTTTATTTGAAATATTTTCCCGAAAGCTTTATTTGGGGGGGGGGAGTTGGGGGAGAAATATAGCGTTAAGCTTTTCATATAAAGAACCACTTCAGTATTGTATGGTGTTTTCAGTTTTGAATCGTTTAAACCAAAACGTTGCCTTATATCACTACCACGGTTAGCTAAGCATATTTTTCTATATACTACTGAAATTTATAAATATGTGTAATGGGATCCAAATTATTAAAGATTCATATTATCCGAAGAGCGGAGAAGCACACATTAAATGAATCAAAAGTTAGTTACTTCCCCACGTAGGCCAAACTAGGAAAGGAGAGTTCGATTAATAAATAAATAAATAGAGAGACGTCTGTACAGTTAAGAACAGTTTACAACAGTACAACCAGTCAGCGACCTATTTACTAACTTCTTATCACTCAGCCAGTCTGTCTCTTTATATTTCTCTCGCTGCCTAATTTCTATTTTACTGTAAAGTTTCAGTGTTCTATTCATTATACAGTGTTTAGCATATCAATTCTATTTGATTCTCTCTCCTTCTCACATCTACTATATATGGAACAGCGCAACAGCCAATGAAGGGCCAAGTTTTGCCAGACGGCGATTTGAATAGGATGCCGGGTGGTAAGCACGACGCAGTTCCCAGCCCGTTTAGTTCCGGCCTTCGCTACCTAGGGCGCTACTTAAACTGTAGCTTCCCACTTTTTATCACGATGCTGGGTCAACACGGATTTTGCCTTGGCCTCACGGGAATCGAACCCTGAATTCTCGCAAGAAAAGCGAGTGCGCTAGCTACTAGACTAGCGCGTGAGGACATTATATACGATTTAATATCGAAAAAAATAAGTTAAAAAAAAATAATCGAATGTGAAGCACTCGCCAAGACATTTCGTTTACTGCAATGAATTCAATTTTAATTCACAAATTTGCTTGAAAATTGCCATGTTCATAAATGTTTAGTTGGGAAAAAGTTGGGACGAGTTATAATGCGTACCTAAGAGGCAGCACCTTCTCGTTCAACTAACAAAACTTATAACCATTAGTTTCAATTTAAATCTAACCAACGGATCCTCCATGAGCGCCGCCTCTTAAATAAATCTTCCGGAAAAATGTTTCAAATAAAAGTGATACGTTTTTTGTTTACGCAATTCCCACATTACAAGTTCAAAGAAAATCATTGTAGCAGTTTTTGAAAAAATTCCCCTCAAAAAAACGTTCCGGTTACAAAATTTGGAATTCTAGGAATGCTTCTTTCTCAAGTAACTTAATATCTCTAGTGACATAGCACTTTCGAGGAAAGCCTGAAGTTGCTGCTCCCCCCAAGAACCCCCCAAAAAATAATTTTCCTCAAAAAATGTTTCAGTTAAAAGTAGTGATACAGATTTATGTGAGAATAGTTAGTATACGAATTTTCGGCTGTTTCCCAAGAAAACCGCTCTAATAAAAATTATTTATTGATATCGGTTTAATGTAACGAAAAACATTTGACATCTTTGAGGATCTATGAGCAACTGGGCTTAAGAAGCTCATAAATGGCCATTTAAATCGTAAAACATAGAGGATTCTGTAACAATGCGACCACTTTTAGACACAGATATAGCATAAAAACGCATTAACAAATTCCTAGAGCAACGTGGGAATCATTTGGGAAATCATAAAGGCATTCGCGTAAACTATCTAGTTCATAAAAGTATTCTGACATTTCTGTTTTAATGAAATCATGAATTCTTCTTCTACAGTGGTGTAGATAAAAAAATAATGTAATAAAAATAAATAATAAAATATTCTGTAATTAGTTAATAACTATTAAAAATTAACATGTATTTATATAATTAATAATAAACAGAATATAATTGAATATAATAATGACATGTAGAACACACGTGTCTACCGCGACGCGTATATATAGTCATTTCTCTCCCATACACATAACTCACACACATTTGTCATTCTTCATTTAATTAGACGAACTTTTTCCTTCATTCTTGTTTATATTTATATATATATATATTTTTTTTATTATTATTATAATTTGTTGCATTTATTTATTTTTTTTGACCGTGTGACAAATGATAGTGGTTCAACATGTTTACAGACATTAAGAAGTATTTATTCACATGAGCTGTGCTCCATCATTTCAACTTGTAACAGACAACCCCCCTTTTTTTTGCCTTGTTATTTTATATACTAAACAATTAGCCCGCTCAAAATAAAACTGTGCCTCTTTATTTACTAAGTTTTCTTGAATTTATTGTAATTTTAACTTCAAACAAAAAGTGCGGTTATTTATTCAGCAGTCGTATTACAAGTGTCACATTACTTAGGTAGATTTTTTTGTAATTACACCATTTTCATGTTTATCTCAGCAATTTAGATTTATTTTAATTTGATCGACGTATATGTGGGAACAGTAGAGCTCAAAAACAGAAAATAAGTTTCAAACTTAATAAAGTTTCAAACTTTTTTTAACTAAATAAAGTGAAAAAGAAAAGACTAAAGTAATGATTTTTTTTTAACACACGAGTTAAAGTATTGACCTAAACTAGAATGTAGAAATACTTTACTCAAGTGTATTTTCCCTACAACCGCATTAAATTGGTTTTTAACTTATATGAATATACAAAAATCTGGTGTGAAACACTCACACAACTTTCTTTTACTCCAGTTCTGAAAATTGTGACAGACAAATCTTATAGTTTGCGTACTATATTTAATGAAATTCGTCGAAAATTGAAAAACTGTTAAGTTAAAGCGTACTTCCGGTTTACTAGTTTTTTGAAGTTCGAAATTGCGGCCACCTATTTATTTCTAATTAATTTTGTTGGGATGATAGAGTTGTATAATCAACTATGATAGCACTTTAAAGAAAAATATAACCCTCCCCCTCCCCCAAACGTGACCTTACATGAATTTTTCCAGGGATATGTTATAATAAAAGTTGTAGATCTTTGTATGTTTAGTGTACATACGTAGTTTCAAGAAAATCGTCGGAGCCATTTTTGAGAATATTGCGAAAAAGGAAAAAAAATCACATATACGTAGTAAAGCGGTAAAGTAAACGCACTTCCGGTTATCCGATTTTTTTAAAACTAGGAATTTCAACAACATATTTAATTCTAATTAACATTATTTAGATGACAGAATTGTGTAATGAACTGAATGAAATAGCACTTTAGATAAAAACCTAACCCCACCCCTCCCCCAAAAGTGTACCCATAAATGAATTTTCTCGGAGAAATGTTTCAAATAAAAGCTGTAGCTGTTTGTATGTGTACTTGATACACTAAGTTTAAAGAAAACCGTCTGAGCCATTTTTGAGAAAATCGCAAAAAAAAAAAACTAGTAAAGTGGTACTTCCGGTATAGGAATTTTGGCACATAACACACTGTCAGATCCTATGGTGTATAGGATCTATGGGTATGGAGATCTAAATGGAATATCAACTTTCAACTTCCTATGGTTTTTCATTTTTTGAGCTATGCTGTTCACATAAACACACACAGACCGTTTGCTAAAAACCACTTCTTTGGACTTAGGGGACCTCAAAACGGATATTTCCCGTGTCGATATCGGAAATTTGACACGATTGCAATACTTCCTCTTTCTAGGAGTAAGAGAGAGTAAAAATCTGGTGTGAAACACCATTCACACGACCTTCTCTCTTACTCCTAAATTAATACAATTTAATCAAGAAATTTTCTTTAAAATTGCAACGTTACAATGTTTTAGTTAGGCTGGCTATAAAAATGGTGGTGGGGATTTTTGTATAGCTGAGCGGTTTTATGTGGAACGCCTGTATGTCCAAACCAAGAACGCTTGTGCTTTAAATTAACCACTCACTACACCTCACTAAAATCAATTATTATATTAGTGTAATTGACGAATGACAATATTACGTTGTCGTCACGGCAGGAATTAACATGCACGAGCTTATTTATAAATATTGCAGGTATTTTCGGCTTCTACAAAAACAGTCGTAAAACTTATCTATGCTTAAACTATGGGGAAAAAAAAAAAAAAAGAAAAAAAGCGAGTCAAATTCTCACATTGATAACAAACCACTTTTTGATGAAGTTTTGTGAAATTTGGGACAGCAAATAACCATTTAAAAGTGAAAGCCTCCCGGAGCTATGTAACGCAGTCAACGTGTTAAATCAAAAAATTGTTGAGTATATTTGGAGACAATCCCAAAATTTCAGAAGCCTAATTGGGGTAAATGGCATTTCTAAATAGCCGATTTTCTTCAAACTTGCAATTCTATCAATTATACTTCTACCTCATAACCACCCAAAAAGTGCCTTTTGAGTCCTCAATAGGTTTAGGCCCTTATTAGTAACAGACGTTTAAAAAAAAAAAAAAAACTTGGAGCCATTTTCGGGAATATTGCATTAATTAAAAAAAAAAAAAGTTCTTAATAAAGTCACATTTTCGGGCGAGTCGTCTCCTTCGAAATATTTGTATATCGGGTCCATTGATGGAGTATCAAGTTGGAGTATCTTAGGATTTTTAATTTTTTTCACCCACACCCACACATATTTAGAATAACTTATTCTAGACAGACTGGCTAAAGAGACAGACTGGCTGAGTAATAAGCAGATAGTAGATACGTTACTGACTGTTTCAAACTGTCGTAAACAGTCCTGAACTCTTCAGCTGTCGCTCTATTTATATGAATCGAACTGACCCTTCCTGGTGGGGAGTAACTAACTTCTGATTCATTTAATGTGTGCTTCTCCGCTCTTCGGATCCTATGAATCTTTAATGATTTGCATCCCATTACACCTATGTATATCAGTCACGGTGGAAGGATTTATTTATGGGAACCAAATACTAAAGACATTTTTGTGTTTGTAAAATAATTTCAAAAATTTCATGCAACGTGTAATATAAAATACTCATACTCCTTCTTAAAGCAGTGAAATTGATACATGAAAATGGAATATAAAATATCATCATTGTTGCTTTATAAGATTTTAATGTCATAATCAATGATTGGTCCATTAACATATTTCAAAAGAACTGTTATCAAATTATTAAAGACCATTTTTTTTAGCACATAAATCAGTGATGAAGTAAGAATTATGTGCGTTAATAGTTAAGATATATAGTTTCTTTCCATTTTTACCGAACAATTTATTATTCAAGGTTCACATAATTATCAAAACAATAAAACAGCGATAACTCTCATTAATAACTTCTCCTTTTCATCATCTATTTATATATTTCAATAAAGATTTATCTTTTTTTGTAATAAACTATTAAAACAAACTATTGAATAATTATTATCGCTTTATGGCGGTGTAGTTTGGAGATTGATCACGCTATGTTAGACGCTATTATTATTATTATTTTTACACTTTTATTTCACTATTTACATAGTAATGTATAGTACCTTATTATTCGGACGTTCATTACCATATTTCATTACTTCCAGCTCCAGATTTAACCAGTAATGTGTGCTATACAGGGTGTAACAGCAACCTCTGGCAATACTTTGGGATATGGTTTTTCACTTCATTTGGAACAAAAAATTTCTAATAAACCATGGTCCGATTCGTTCGCCTTCAAAAGTTATTCTTCATTTTCTAAAATTTTCAATTTTACTACTTTTTCTCATAAAATTGATTATATCTCAAAAAAATTTTCACATAAATCATAATCAATTACACCTTTGGAAAGAGCATTAAATTTCCTATAAGAAACAGAAGTTTTATTTTAATTGAATTAATTATAAGGTTTATCAGTGACTTTAAACTCAACCCTACAGCGCTTTGACAGTTAAAAGCCACTTTTCAATAGTATTTTCTTATAAATTTCTTTAAGACTAGCGTATGGTCCGGTCACAGAAAAAATATCTACATTTCACCAGCTTTCCAACGATAATAAATAACATGGGGTTTCTCTCTTGTTTTGTTAAAGAAAATGCGAAATAAATGTAAAAAAACAAAAAAATTCAAATTGAGAACTGTTACAAAAATATCCTAATTACTGAGAACTGTTAAAGAAATTTATAAGAAAATACTATTAAAAGTGGCTTTTAACTATCGAAGCGCTGTAGAATTGAGTTTAAAGTCACTGAAAAACCTTATAATTAATTAAATTAAAATAAAACTTCTGTTTCTTATAGGAAATTTAATGCTCTTTCCAAAGGTGTAATTGAATATGATTTTTCGTGAAAAACTTCTTGAGATATAATCAATTTTATGAGAAAAAGTAGGAAAATTGAAAATTTTCCAAAATGAAGAATAACTTTTGAAGGCGAACGAATCGGACCATGGTTTATTAGAAATTTTTTGTTCCAAATGAAGTGAAAAACCATATCCCGAAGTATTGCCAGAGGTTGCTGTTATACCCGGTATATAATGTTTACTTACTCATAGTTTTGTGATTAATAAATCAGCTTATTAAATTCAACTGGGTATGATTTTAAGTTAAATATTTGTTACCATACGGTAGTTCTGCTCTGGGAAAGAAATTACCAAGGATTGAATTGCATGAATAACTTATGTATGTATTTATAATTTTTGTAGTAGTTCCTTCCTTTTTTTTCGATCCGCTGCTTTCTTTAATAACAAATGCATATTCAGCACTGTGGACACATAGCTGGGTGTAATTTTTCTAGCTAACCTCCATTTTCAATTAATTATAATGAATACAATCCTATTCCTGATCCATTCTATATAATGGATGTGAGAAGGAGAGAGATCATATTTTAGAGAAATAAACTAGATGATATGCTGAACATTGTATAATGAATAGAACACGCAAAACTGTAAGGACCTTACAGTAAAATAGAAGTTGGGTAGCGAGAGAAATATAAAGAGACAGAATGGCTGACTAATAAATAAGCAGATAGTAGATAGGTTACTGACTGTTTCAAACTGCCGTAAACAGTCCTGAACTCTTCAGCTGTCGCTCTATTTATATGAATCGAACTGGCCCTTCCTGGTGAGGAGTAACTAACTTTTGATTCATTTAATGTGTGCTTCTCCGCTCTTCGGATCCTATGAATCTTTAATGATTCGCATCCCATTACACCTATGTATATCAGTCACGGTAGAAGCATTTATTTATACTGAATAATAATATTACATATAAAGACTTAATTAAATAAATATAAATAGTAATAAATATATTTCTTTTATTGCACCATTAGCCAATGTAATGTGATGTTTTTACATTCTACAAGTTGCATCATCTAATTTCCCTTTCTTTCGTATTGCCTGGAAAGTTCGGTCTTGAATAGGTGGTTAGGAGGCTTTGTAGTAATAAAAAACAGAGGTCTCTTTCTTTGATATAGGCTGCTCATTTATTGACTGGTTATCAGGCGCTCACGATCAGGATTTCTTGATCATCGATTCTTACAATGCTAAGTCAAAACACACCTTGTTTTTTCGAAAACGTGTTTTCACCGGAAATACACGTTTTGAATTTCTTGAATACGAAAAAAAAATGTATATGAAGCGGTCACTTCTTTTGTGTATGTCTTTTTGATCTTCTTCTTTACAGAACTTGTCCTTTCTTAGCTGTTGGTTTGAAATTGGTTTTATTTTTCCTTTTCTTTAATTTTTTGCTCATTATTTTTTTATTATTTGTTTTACTTTCAATTTCCTCATTTTCACCCCCGTTTGCATTTTCTACAGCTTTCACCTTAATAATAGTCAGTTTGGATTTCCTGAATTTCGAATGTACTGCAAATTGAATTGTTTCATATCTCATCCATGATTTTTGTTTGTTTTTCAAACTTTATCCCATTTTCTCTATTTTTCTGGACTGTTTGGTATATAAGTTGCCGTGATTATTTTCCAAGACCAACAAACTAACTTAAATTAGGATTTAATCAGTAAATAAGATTTTTTTTTTTTTTTTTTTTTGACCAAGTAGGAATAGGCAAGAACCCCCATCTTACGTCCATTACCCACCAAATTATATTCGACACGCCCAATATAATGCATAACCATATATTTGTGGTCAATTAATGACATTACCTACACAAAATTGCCTTTATTTCATTTTTTTTCCTTTGTATTTTTATTATTTTACTGTTTTTTTTTTTTTTTATCTTTTAATACTTATTTACTTGCCTGTTTATTGTTGTTTATTTTTCCTTGTTTATTTGTTAGACATGAGATGTTTATCTTGTTAGAGTTATTATTAAGACGATATTTTCCAACAAATAACTATTTAAATAATTATATTTTGATTATTTTTAAATAATTTTTAATGTACTATATTAAATTTTGACTCGAACAATAATTGAGAAGATGCTCATCAATCTGATTAGTATGCTGTGTTTTGGAAGCAACTAGCAGCCACACATTTTGTACATTTTTTTAACAAATAATGTTTTTTCTTGTACATTAATATGAGGGTATGTTGTCCCAGATCACAGTTCTGACACTAGTTGTTACGTGCTTGCTTTGGCTAATATCTAAATTAGCCAGCCAATAAAAATTCTCAAATTGCAACTACTAACACTTTTCAGGGTAGGAGAGTGGTCATATACTCCGACAGTCAGGCAGCCTGAAGGCACTTTCTTCACACCAAATAGTCTCAAGACTGGTGTGGGATAGCCTACTTGCCCTAACCGAGGTGGGTACTCGGAATAAACTGACACTCGCCTGGGTGCCAGGACATGCGGGGTCTCTGGGCAATGAAAGGGTGGATGCCCTAGCGAGGGAGGGGGATACCTTTATAGGCCCCGAACCCTTCTGCGGCTTGTCCAGGAGCCTTATTCAAATTTCTATCAACGGTTGTATAGAAGAACAGCGTCTGCGTTGGTGGGAGAGAACACCAGGACAGAGGCAGGTAAAGCTCCTTTATCAAGAGACATTTGCCTAAATTTACTTGCCATATCCGAAGGGATATAAGGCTAATTGTGGGTCTACTAACAGGGCATTGTAGGCTGAACAGACACATGCACCAACTTGCAAATAGTGCGGTATGCTGATTCTGCAAGGCACAGGAAGAAATCCCGGCGCACATCCTTTGTGAGTGTGCCGGCCTGGCGAGAATAAGGTTTCTTCAATTGGGGACAGCTATGAGCTTCATGACAGAGCCGCTCTCAGCTTTGTTAGGATTGATTAGGAGGGCAAAGCTGGGGGTTGTGCTATAATTTAAGGGGATCCACAATAGACCTCGTCTTGAAGGTCGCAGAGGAATGAGGCTCGCCCCCCCCTTACTAATCTATCTAACACTTTCAACTTCTATCAATTCTCTTAAGTTACAACATCAAACTTAAGTTACAAAAACTTACAACGATATTATCGAGGATTTCTTTAACAATTCTATAAAAAAGTCCTTATTAGCACTATCCTACTCTCTTTAATTATTCAAAATACCAGCCATAACTATAATACATAATATGGTTCTTGAATAATTTATTTATATTATATATTCTACACTATTAGTAGTTTGTCTTACTCCCCGTATGTAAGGAGGCACTATTGAGATTGTGTTAATATTCGAAATTGTGTTTCCACCGCAAATACAAGGACATAAGAGCTAAATTTGAAATAAATTTAAATAAAATTTGTGATTTTATTTATATAATTGTATTTAGAGAGGAGTAAGAGAAAGTCGTGTTAGTTTTTTTTTTTTTGAGGTCCCCTGAGTCCAAAAAAGTGAGTATGTATGTAAACAGATAGCTCAAAAACGAAAAATCATAGAAAGTTCAAACTTGATATTCCGTTTGAGTTATCATCGTGGGATCAGATAGTACGTTATCTGTCGAAATTCCTCAACCGGAAATACCACTTTACTGAATTTTTTTTATACTTTTTTTGCAATTTTCTCGAAAATGGTTCCAACCATTTTTTTTTTTTTTTTTTTTTCTAACTTAGTATATCAACTACACATTCGAAGATCTACAGAGTTTACTTGAAATAAGGGCACTTTTGGGGGAAGGGTAAGGTTAGGATATCCTTTACAGTTCTATTTCAGTTTATTAAACAATTCTATCATCTAAATAATATTAATTAGAATTAAATATGTTGTCGAAATTCCGTGTTTGAAGGAAAATCAGATGATCGGAAGTGCGTTTTTACTGAAAAGTATTTTTTCAGTGTATTGCTATTTTTCTGAAAATAGCTCCAACGATTTTCTTTAAACTAACTATGTGAACTACACATATAAAGAGCTACAACTTTTATTTGAAACATTTCTCCGGGTATAAGCTCATTTAAGCTGACTGTTGGGAGGGGGAGGGGTACGGTTATGTTTGCCTCTAAAGTGTTCTCTTAGTTGATTATACAATTCTACCATATTAAACAAAATTAATTAGAAATAAATAAATTGCCAATATTCCGAATTTCCAGAATAGAAATACCGACAAATTGCATTAAATTTGATATATACGAACTATTAAGTTTGTAATTACAATTTTGAAAACTGAAGTAAGAGAAAGTTGTGTGAGTGTTTCACGCCAAATTTTTTTTTTTTTTTTTTTTAAACAAAAATTTTTGACAAAGAGCGGAATCAAATGGATTTAGTCAAATAAACCAATAAAACGGAGAGCTAGTTGCAGAGGTTAGTCTCTCAAATGTCTCTCGAAGTTTGAAAACATTTAAATTTTAGATTTATGAGATATGAGAAAGGCGGCGTAAATATTTCACATATTAAAAAGTTAAACTAGTCGTAATAAATATTTTACCATTAAACAATAAATAACTTGTTTTGTAATACTTTTGTAGTAAAACTGGTTAACAATGTTTGTTTAAAAAAAAACTAATAAACAACCAGTCTTAAGATTTATTAATTACGAAAATAAATTATTAAACAAAAAAAAAAAATTACTATGTTTTCTTTTTTTTGTTATAAACATTGATAATAAATAGTTATAATAATAATAATGATAATAATAAAAGAGCGTGCGCAAGTTACATGATGTTGCAGAATGTTTTTGTAATGCTCACACTGTTGCTGAAATAGTCTTTCCATTTAATTTACATTAAGTAACGTTGTTGGAATGTTTAATAGTGACTGACAGACTGACTACTACTGTATACGCTTAGTATGTTCTCTCCCTATGATATAATATACAAGGAAACCTGTTTTTAAGTTTACTAACATCTATGCTTGTGTCTTGCCCTGATCAATCTTTTTCTTAGCTCCATCATTATATTACAAATATTTATGAGTGTGTTTTCAACTATTTATTGTATAAATATTAACAATTATTTGTGCTATCAACATTTATTTATATTTAAGCTTGTAGGGTTTAGGGTTAGGGTTTTTCATTCTTTTCTTTCTGTCTTAACACAAGAGAGAAAGAATTTTCTTGAATTTCCAAATATTTATTGTGGTAATAATCGTTCAAAGTCTCGTAAATCCTAACATAACTGATTGGCAAGTGTAGTCTGATTTTTTAAGATTTGAATTTTGTACATTGAAAACGTTACGTTTCCTTCAATTTTGATTTTAGTTTAGGTTCTTGCAGCTATTTAACATTGATGTCTGTTAAATTTAGCAACATTCTCTTAATCCTGTTAGTACAATTATATATATATATACTTAATCCTGTTAGTACAATTATATATATACTTAATCCTGTTAGTACAATTATATATATACTTAATCCTGTTAGTACAATTATATATATACTTAATCCTGTTAGTACAATGATATATATATACTTAATCCTATTAGTACAATTATATATTTATACTTAATCCTGTTAGTACAATTTGCTTTATACTTCAAATTTTCCTTACATATCCCTAACAGAACATACAGTTTAATTAATTGGTTCTTTGCTAAAATGGTTGTTCAGTTTGTGACATTTATATAGTGTATTATTTAACTATTTTAGTGTTATAACTTTATGAGTTAATTTAATTTAATAAGTGTATTATTGTTTCTCTATCCGATTTCTGCCACAAGTTGTCGTTTCCTTTTTTTTTTAGAATCTTGTATTTTTTTCTTCACTACAACCATAACAGTAAGAAATTGTCGCTATTTGCATCCTTTTTCTTTATTATCCCATGGGGGTACATTCTCCCTCATAACTTCCACTTGCCTTTTACTTCTTCAAGCTTAAGACGATGGTTAATATCCTCATGTACACTCCTTATTTCTACCATTCATAATCCTATACATTTCCCGTAATTGTCGAAATTCGCGTTTTTGAACTCTCGGAAGTTTTTCCACCTCTTTTTTCAAGTCTGATTTTATTCTCCCCTTTTTCACATCCAGACCATTTGGCTTTCTTTATACAGAAATAAATAAATCCAATGGCGCAACAGCCCATGAAGGGCCCAAGGCTTGCCAGACGCCGATTTGGTGGATAGCAGGTCGTGTGGTAAGCACGCCGCAGTTCCCATGCCGTTTATTTGCGGCCTTTGCTACCTAGGGCGCTACTAACTGTAGCTTCCCACTTTTTATCACGATGCTGGGTCAACTTTGCCCTCACGGAAATCGAACCCTTACGCCTAACGTAGAGCAAGCCTTTTCATAGATTGAAATAATATTTCTCATTTTTGTATTTTGATGTTAGACTATAATATATTTGGATCGCTCATATTGTTCACAAAATGATGGTATTGATATTCGAAAATAATTGAAGAATTTGTTCTCATCCTTGCGAAGTTCTTCACAAATAGTGTAGGAATGTTCCTACTTATTCCCAATGAACTTTGTCAGCCAATTGAGCCTAGTAAGATGACGGTACAATAACCATATAGCAACAATATATTTTAGGATTCATTACTAATTAGTGACTGAAATACTTCATACGGCAAAATATCGTGGTTTATGCAAAGAACGCTTTCACGATAAAATATCATACGATCAAAATCCGTTGTGTGGTGCAACTGGCTTTAAATGATTTGTTTATTTGAACTTTATAAGTTGCAGCTGTACAAAATGTTCTCACACTTCGTAAATAGGAAATCTTGCAGAATTATGCATTGCAGTAAAAATAAAAAATATTATTTAGCCAGATGTGGCTGCCAATAATTATAATTGAAATTAAAACTAGCTTTTATTATTTAATGAATATGAAAATAAAATCGTATTATTATTATTTCATGAATGATGTCATGTCTTTTTTTATACTTCAGTATATTTGTATATATTAGTTAATTGCATTATATTCTAATTCTCTGTCATCAAATTTAAAATAAAATAAAATAAAAATGATCATTAATATACCAAATATATTCATATTTGTAAAAAGAGAAAGTTAAAAAAAAATATAAACTGTATGGAATATATGACCTAAATCTGTCAACACCAAAATATTGGCGTGTTGCAAAATGATTGTCTGTTCAAATATTAATCTCGCTATTATAATTAATTTCACTAGGCTATGTGTAAATTTTAAAATTAACTCAACGTTCTCCTTTATGATAGTAAATAATAAAAAAAAATCTGGTGTGAAACACTCACACAACTTTCTCTTACTCCTGTTCTCAAAGTTATACTTGACAAATGATATAGTTTTGTGTACCAAATATAACGAAATTCGTCAAAAACTGACAAAACTTTTCAGTAAATGCGCACTTCCGGTTTACTAATTTTCATAAAACTTGGAATTTTGGCCATCTATTTATTTCTAATTAATTTTGTTTGGATAATAGAATTAATTGTGACACCACTTTAGAGGAAGCTGTAACCCCACCCCTCCACTAAAAGTACCCTTAAATGAATTTTCCAAGAGAAATATTATTAATAAAAGATGTAGATCTTTGCATGTTTAGTTTATATAAGAAGTTTCAAGTATATCGGCCGAGCCATTTTTGAGAAAATCGCGAAAAAGTGAAAAAATTATTTAGTAAACTGTTAAAACAAACGCACTTCCGGTTAACCGATTTTTTCAAACTCGGAATTTCAACAACATATTCAATTCTAATTAACATTATTTAGATTGACAGAATTGGTCCATAAACTGAAATAGCAGTTAGATGAAACCGTAACCCCAACCCCTCCCCCAGAAGTGCCCTAAATGAATTTTCCCGGAGAAATGTTTGAAATAAAAGTTGTAGCTCTTTGTATGTGTAATTGATAACCAAGTTTAATCGTCGGAGCCATTTTTGAGAAAATCGCAAAAACGTAAAAAAAACAACTAGTAAAGTGGTACTTCCGGTTGAGGAATTTTGACAGATAACGCACCGTCAGATCCTATGGTGATACCTAAACGTAATATCAAGTTTCAACTTTCTAAGTTTTTTCGTTTTTGAGCTATGCTGTTCACATACACACACTCACACAAAGAGACCATTTGCTAAAAACCACTTTTTTGGACTCAGGGACCTCAAAACGGATATTTCCGGTGAAAGCTCGAAATCGAAAATTTGACACGATTACAATACTTCCTCTTACTATGAGTAAGAGAAAGTAAAAAAAAACGAAAACAAACTCAAGAGTCTCTTCTCTCTTTTTGATTTTAAACAATATTTTTTCATTTTTCTTCGATAAAATTTCCAGACTTTAAATTTATGAAAACCTTTTTTTGGGGGGGGGGATTTCTGGGACTGAAGAGCCCTCCAACTCTGTATTTTCCTATATTATTTATTATTTATCAATTAATATAACTTTCTAGTCTACCACTGCAATGATTTTTACTAATGATTGTATTTAAAGTTACAGCTTAAATTGTAATTTATTGTTCAATTTAATTTGGTGGTTTTTGTCTACTGTGCTTGGCAAGCATCAGAAATTTTTTTCCATGATAGCCCCAGCTTCATTGACTAGCTCGCTTGTCTTCAGGATTTCTTGCTAAACATAGTGTAGTTAGATAATTATTGCATTTACTAATATAGGGCAAACATGATTTTACTCAGCATATAATGGATGTGAGAAGGAGAGAGAATTAGAGAGAATTGATAATAAAGTAGGATATATGTTGAACACACAATATATAAAATAAAAGAACACACAAACTGCAAGGACTTTACAAGTAATGTAGAAGTTAGGTAACGAGAGATATATAAAGAGACAGACTGGCTGTTGATGACAAGGTAATAGAAGGTTGCTGACTGGTTGTTAACTAGTTGTAAACTGTCTTAAACTGTACTGTGTCTGCTCTATTTATATGAATTGAACTGTCCCTTCCTAGACTTGTCTAGGTGTGGAGTAACTCACTTTTTTGATTCATTTTTGCGTTTTTCCGCTCTTCGGATCCCATTAGATCAGTGAGGCGTTTTTGAATGACAATCTTTGTGAGATTTCCAGGCAATTACTAAATGGAATTTCATATTTAAGCTTTCAGCGAGTTTGGTTTAATCTTTCCATACGCATGAGAATGATAGAGAGGTCGCACATTTGCTAATTGTGTTTTCGTTGAAAACAGGATTTTTCTAAAATGTTATACGATCCCAGGTCCCCCCTCCTGCCAGTTAAGGAAACTAAAAGTGTGCTATATAACTAAATATCACTTTGTTTCATATCTTACTTTTTCCATGAAACTGAATAAGGCAGTAAAATATATATATAAAACACCTAAATAGGATGCCATATCACGATGTATATTTTTGGTTTATATACATTTATATAAAGTTGGCGCGTCAGGACCTTTAGCTCACTAGCACACGCACATCCAACAAACAGCTGTGGTACATTTTGTGCTAGTGTGTACATATGTTCATGGTTACATTTACAGTTCCACACAACAATAATTGTATCCATATAGCACGGGATCACGTTCATGTTTACTGTTAATCCGCCACCAGAGTGTGGTGAAAGTTAATTTGTACTGCATTTACCTTGCTACCTCCCCTAGATATTTCCGACTGGTTGTGGCCCATTCAACCTTCTAGGAGTGTGTGTTCTCTCCCAGTGAGGGTCATGCATTATAATTGGCTCAAACACGTAAAGCCACCTTTTTATCTCACTCTCTCTCACTCACGCACGCACACATACTAACGCCACTACTACTTATATTTATTCGTAAATAATGTGTCAGCGGAAGAGAGTGGGGGGCGAAGCCAGGTGTTTGCTAGAAATCAAAGCTAACTATTATATTTATGGCGAGGGTGGAAGACAGATGTTGACACTATTGTAATTCGATGCCCGCTAACTCTTCCTCTTTGTATTTCAACATTCTGATTCGTAACATAGCCGCCTAACAATATTGTGTCTATTTGGTTCGTTGAATAATAAACACTCTATCTGGACCTTCAAATTATAGTTTTATAAAACTGGTTCTGTTTTTTTTTTTTTTTATATTTCAACATCTGCATTTTTAATTTTTTTTTTTTTACAAAGTGACAGACCGCATGCGACCAACTCACGATGAACAAATAAATTGTGCCCTTATATCATTAAAAAGCAATACTTGTTTTACTAATACCATCGATATGTACTTTAATTTTGGAGTAAATTGGAAATAACTGTAATTCAGAAGTAAAGAACTAAAACATAGTTTCAGTTACATGAAAGAAAAAGAAATATAACCAAACGAAAAAATTTAAATGTATGAATAAAATAATTGTTCTTTATCCAACACTGAGTAAAGTACTGTATTTTTTTACGCTTTAAAAATGCTTTAATCACGTGTTGAATATTAATTTGTTTATGCCATGGCATTAAAATTGGTTTATAAATTATATGAATATACAAACAAACAAAACAAATTATGAAGAAGTGTAATTACTGAGAATGTTCTCTTTAATTCAACTCCAGCTTTCTTTACTACAACCTCAAATCTGTTTCAGTTTGTTTTTCATACGTTCTTGTTTTTCGTGTATTGCCGCTAGATGTCGGGCTAGTTAGAGTTGTAAAAAAAACATTACATCACTTGTGAGAAAAAGTAATGGCTGTTTATTTTTTCTCCCTTATAATTAAAGTCATTTAATTCACAACTTTTGATTTAATAATTGTCAAATGCTTACCGATTTTTTTTGAAACATTTATACTCTCAAATATTATTTCTCAATCGGAAATTAATGCACAAAAAAAAAAGTGATCGAAAGTGTTGTTTAACTGGTTGCAGAGAATGATGAATGGTGATCGTGAATAGATAATAGATACACATGCATTACTAGCCATATAACTTACAATTTATTTTTTTACTAATACTCTTTTAGGACAAAGAGTATAAGAGAAAATTGCCGAGCGAAGACAATGTTGATTGTATTGATTGCAGTGGGTAGTTAGGTCAGAAATTTTGTTTGTTCTAACGATCTTTTGCTTGTATAGAACTTTCTGACCGTTAAAAAGCCCATTGACAGAGAGCTGAGTGAGCATGGAAGACTTGTGTACACTTGTGGAGATAGTGTTGATTTCTAACACTTCAAATTTTATTTATACTTCTTAAATGACATTTTTTGATCTCTTTTTTTTTTTAGACTCTTTGAGAATTGTTTTCAGTAATGTGGATTTCTAAGTGGAATTAAGTTCTGAAATTGCCCAGCTTAAATATGTTTTTTGTAACTGGTGATGTGAACTTGGCGCAGCTTGATTAACGTGTGGGTTGAGGTACGCAATAAGAGACAAGAGCAGTGACAAAGCGGCTGGCGTCAGCAATAAGGAGCTGCCAACTCTTGTTTTGATGTATTTTTTCAGCAGCTAAATGTTAATTCCATTACAGTTGAATGGGTCTTCTTTTTCCACTACAAAAAATTATAAATATTTCCAAATAATTGAAATTCTTTTTAGCATTGCAAACTGTATAGGGATGGTGGTCAGCGTGCTTTTTATTTAAATAAAATATGGACCGCGGTGGAACTAATTTTTGGACACATTTGGTATAGTGCATTTCGACAGAATTCAAAAAGAGGATGTTGACATGGATTCTCAGAAATGAGTTAAATACTGCCCTCAAAGGTACAAAGACTCTTTAATTTACAGCACAAATTAAGGAAGAACCTCTGAGTTGTCCACTGAGTTCTCTCTGAAATGTGATATGATCAAGGTTGCAGTCTGTCCTTTCCTGGTTGACATTATGATAGTTGATGCAGTTAAGAGTTGTAAGAGGTTAATGAAGAAATACCACCTGGGATTTTGGGGATCTATAGTCTTATTTACAGTGTACCAACTACAAAATTGGCATTTGCCAACTTATATTGCTATTAGCAAAAATTAATCTGTCGATTAATCTAAAAATACTAAATGAAGCGCTTGCCAAAATCAGAAGTGGAAGTTGGGAAGAAAGAAATTCAAGACTGAAGAGTGAAATTGATTCGGAAGATTTTTCAGCCGGCAGATTGATTCACATATCTCGTACGGTGTTAGTAATGTAGTTAGTCCACCGATCAATAAATGAAAGATATAATGGCAGCAGCAACCGTTCGATTCTTCAAAGGTTAACAAAATTTGTTGTGGTTGAGTCCGGAGAGCTGGAAAATATTAGAAATATTTTCCGTGATAGTCTGCTTCATTTTGTTGTCATTGACCGGTTTCGGGCATCCCATAATCAGGATAATCTTTGATTAACAGCGTCTCAGACTTGCACAGAGCAAAAATCAGTTTACACACAGTGTTTTTTTTTTGGATGCTGTGTTTCCATTGAAGTTTTATTAGAGGAATTATCTTGAACACCAAGATAAGTGAACTGATTGAAAGAAACAATAACCCAATTTAGAGATTTGTAATTCTGGATTTTTTTTGCTATACACTGACTCTTACTTATTATTTATGCTCAGGCTCATCAATAATAATTATGCATTTTTACAATCACAGGCATTCAGTTCTTCCATTTTGAACGAAATTATTGAATTATTTTACCCGAAATTTGAATAGCTTATTCTTTAATTTCATTTTTTTTTTTTTTCGGTTAGTCTACAGTGGGAGAATCTGTTTAAATACAGCTACGAGAGGGTTTTCCAGGAGTCTTGCAACAGTTCATTCAGCAGTCACAACGCGTCAACAACCTTTCACTACCATTTTATATATTACGTGTAAAGTCCAGGCAGTTTGTGTTACCTTTCTATTATATAGAGTTCAGCTTTACTTCCAGTTCATTTACCTAACAAACCCAATTTCTCTCCTTCTCGTATCCATTATATTCATCCTTTTAAGTCCCCTTCTTCTATGTTCTTCGAGGGCACCTCTCTTCTTCATTCTTTCAGTCAGCACATATTTCTCGAAAATTTTTGGTCATCTCGCACACCCTTTCGTTTTATAGCTACTTATCTCACGTGAGTGTGGCCTGGTGCCAACATCATAAATGTTGCTTTCTGTATCAAACTTTCTTCTGATTTTATTATTTGGGGACATGTTGAAAACGCTAGATTCCAAAAATCCATTTCAGCGTGAGTGGCTTTTTTTCCCCATTGAATTCCTGTGTTTGATAGCCGTAGCGCATCACGCTCTTCAGTGGTGATGTTGTTTGATCATAATGAAGTATTTAGAACTCCAATCATTCTCCCGCTGTTTGCTCCCAATTCTTTTGTCAATCCAGTAAGTTGATAAATAAATTATCAAAATAAATAAATAAAATTACTAAAATGTTTTTTTTATCTTAAAAAGATCGTGGTCCTATCAAGACCACAACTGTTTTTCTTTCGTTCCTTTTGAAAGCTCTTCATATTTTCAAAAAAATAAACACATCAAACAATACATTGAATCCAATTGAATTAGAACACTTCAAAGACAAATGCACTTTATTCAAGGTAATTTGAGTTGGTAAAAAAAGAAAAAAAGGTAAATTAATATGAGCAATATGTACTGGGAATATATTAACTAACCACTCAAGGTCACACAATTTATCCACGTTTATATACGTATCTTAAATGTTCCACACGATTGTTGTCGACAAAGTTTCAAAACTTTTACTTCTCGGCTTATATTTTTTGTCTTTTTCTATTTTTATTTTTATTTTTATTATTTTTTTTTTTTTTTTGTCTTACTTTTATAAACTTTCCAACCACTAGGCGGAAAAAAAGTTTGCTCCAAGGGGAAAAATAGAGGATAAAAGTTAATGGATTTGTTGTAAGAAGAAGTTCGGCTGTAGCAAGGGGTTGAGAAGAAGAGTTTGGCAGAACGAAGAAAGAACAAAAAGAAAAAAGAAGCCTTGCTACACCGATCACACCCTATTATTATCTTCCTTTTCAACTTATTTTAAAAAAGAGCTCCCTCAATTTCTGCTCCCGCTTCCGCTACTCCATCCCGCACCCACATGTTAGCCAACTTTACTTTGGAAATATCTCATTCACTTCAAGAGTTTTATATATATATATATTTTCTTCATTCTTTTTAACTTTTTTTTTTTTTTAATACGAGAACAAATTGCGCACAATTCTTAAAAATAAATTGCCCCCCCCTCGATCTTTTAATAATGTATAAATAGACGCCACGCTTGCTTTTTTAATATGTTTTATGAGGAATGTTTGCAATATTCGCTGTTTTTTTTGTGTTTTTTTTTTTTGTATGTACAGATATTTATCTTGCCTTCTTTTTTCAGTATAAACATAATTAACACAACATTCGTTGCAGAATTTGATTTTGTCCCAATTCATGCATTTCACTATCCTAGGATTTAGTAGTTTTTAGCCAAGATCTTGGTTATTCTCCCATTTTGTCTTAAATAATGGGAAGTGCTTCTATTCTTGTTGTTCATTCTGCTTCATTTCCGTTACTTAAGTAGAAAGTAGATGATGAGTCAATGAGAGCTTTATTAGATTATTACTAAAGGTTTTTGTGCATGTAAACAATGCAAACGTTTGAAGTCAGATAATAAAGTTCTAAATTTGTTGGATGTATATTTAATTTATATCAATGTTTACATTGACTAATCCTTTATACAATCATTATGAACCAAAATCTTATTAATTTGTCACTCATGATGCTAAACTAAACTAAAATACCAAAATGTTCCTTTTGCATACCAAAATTTGCTTTTACAAAAACACATATTAACATAGTTCTTTGCAGAATTTATTTCGTATTACGCTCAGGACGAAATATGCATTTCAGTATTTTAGATCTACCTTCCTATATTCTCATGAATTCCCGCAAAAGATTGTGCAAAAATTTTGCTCTAAAGTCCAAAAGATGGGTTGGGTTTTTGGAAAAGAATAATTATTAGAAATAAAAAAATCTTCTTCTTACTCCTAGCAAGAGGAAGTATTGTAATCGTTTCAAATTTTCTATATCGACTTTTCACCGGAAATATCCATTTTGAGGTCCCCTGAGTCCAAAAAAAGTGGTTTTTAGCAAATGGTCTTGTGTGTGTGTGTGTGTGTGAAACTTGATATTACGTTTGTATCACCATGGGATCCCGGAAGTAGCAATTTTTTTTTTTTTTTTTTTTTTTTTTTTTGTTCTTTTTTGCGTTTTACTCAAAAATGGTTCCAGCAATTTTCTTCAAACTTTGTTATACCAACTACACATACAATGAGCTACATCTTTTATTTGAAATATTTTTTTGGGAAAATTCATATAAGGGCAGTTATGAGGGAGTGGTGGGGTTAGGTTTTCATCTAAAGTGCTATTTCAGTTTATTAAACAATTTTATCATCTAAATAATGTTAATTAGAATTGAATATGTTGTTAAAATTCCAAGTTTGAAAAAATTCGGATAACCGGAAGTGCGTTTACTTTTTCCATTTTACTAAATAATTTTTTTCACTTTTTCCGGTTTTCTCAATAATGGCCCCGAAGATTTTCTTGAAACTTCTTATATAAAATAAACATACAAAGATTTACAACTTTTATCTAAAAAATATTCCTTTGGGAAAATTCATTTAAAGCCACTTTTAGGGGAGGGGGTGGGGTTATGTTTTTCTCTAAAGTGCTATCATAGTTGATTATACAATTCTATCATCCAAACAAAATTATTAGAAAAAAATAGATGGCCAAAATTCCGAGTTTCAAGAAAATTAGTAAATCGGAAGTGCGCTTTTACTGAACAGTTTTTGTTCAGTTTTCGACGAATTTCATTAAATTTGCTACACAAACTATAAAATTGGTCAATTATTATAATTTTGAGAACTGGAATAAGAGAAAATTGTGTGAGTGTTTCACACCAGATTTTTTTTTTTTTTTTTTACCCAAAGAAGCGTAAGCGGATTACGACAAGGTCATGTAATCCAACCAGAGGTTAACAACCAAGATCAATTCAGGGGAAAAAAATTCATGCTTCGCGTTTGGTGGAACTTTGAAGATGTTTTGGTATTTTTGAGATTGCCCCAGAAGGCGAAGCTGTTGACTTAGAATGTAAAAAATCTTAAAAACAAGGTCACCTTTTTTTAATTGACCGAAATGAAGCTACAACATGATTACACTTCTTTTTATCTTCATCTTGTTCCAAACGTTTGGCTTGTCTGGCGGTGACTGGTGCTTTTCGGACTACACCGACTGCATCTATGGAGACTTTGTTAGGGATTCCACCTCTCTTTGTGGAGGTGAAAAACCAGGCAATGAAAGCTTGTTATAGAATTAAACAGGCAGGTTTTTGGCAGGGTAAGCGATATGTCACTCCACCATTTATCGTGAGATGCTTTTAAGGATTCCCATTACAGGTTTCTCTTCTGATAGGAATTTGAAGACTTTTGTCTTTGGTCATTCCTACAGGGTTAGGTTGCCTATTAAGGAAGATTGGTTAACCCTGGGTCCGTCTGGTGTGATTCCTGAGAATTATCTCCGATGCTACACGGACGGTTCCAGGATGGATGGTAGGTCTGGGGCTGCCGTCTATTTTGAGATGGGAGATCATTTGGTAGCGCCTCTTGGTGAGTGGGCCACCGTTTTCCAGGCTGAGGTTTATGCAATTCTTTGCTGTATTTGGATGAGAGGGTGCGTAACACTAATTTAAAAGGTGTTTGTATCTGCTCGGACAGCCAGGCTGCGTTGAAGGCGCTTAGCTCATGTGTCTTCACTTCCAAATTGGTGTTGGAATATTCTAAAAGACTGGGAGATCTTTCTTCATTGAAGAATGTGCTTCTGTTCTGGGTTCCAGGTCATATGGGAATCTTTGGGAATGAGGAGGTGGATAGGTTTGCCAAATTAGGTGCCTCTCTCCCTTTCATTGGTCCAGAGCCTGCTGTTGGTGTGTCTTCTGGCACATGTTTGTCGGGCTTTCAGACGTGGATGACCTCACAGCACTCATCCTTATGGAATGCCGGCGTGGGTTGTCGGCAGTCTAAAATGCTCATTGGGGGCCCGGACGGAGCTTTGAGTAGCGGGGTCCGATGTCTTTCACGGACCTCCCTCAGACATCTGGTTGGATTCCTCACTGGGCATTGTGGTTTAAGGAGACATCTCTATATAATGGGACTCGTGCCTGACCCCTTTTGTAGAGTTTGTGAGACTGAGGAGGAAACACCCGTGCATCTGATGACGAATTGTTTGGGTTGTGAGGAGATTAGGTTTAGGACCTTCGGCCGGAATAGGATATCGGTAGAGGATCTTAAGCTGTGTCCTTTTAAGGTTTTGGTCCGATTTGTTCGGTCTATGGTGAAACTTAGATGGTTAAAACCTGGGCCTGGATTTTCATTCTAGTCCCAGTGGTTGTTATTCTTTAGGGGTAGCTATATGGGCCCCGGGAGGCTTTGGATAGTGTAGGGTTTGCCCTCCCCTTCTGCGAATAATAATAATAATCTTCATCTTGTCAAAGGACAGAATTTTGAAAATTATGAAGCTATGCGTTTTTAGATGTAAGGAGTTTTTTTGCCACAAAAACCAAATAATAGTATTAATGTCAACAAATTGAAAAATGTTTGTAGAATGGCCGATGAAAGTGGTAGAAAATAAAGTTTTATATTTTGAAGAATAACAACATCAAATAAAGCAGTTTTTATGCACAAAACCTTTTTGTAACAATGGTAATCTCTAAAATATCTTTTCTATATTTTGTATGGCTCTTCCCTATTTAGTTTAAAGATAAAACCACAACAAATTTTTAACTTCGATTTGCAATAGTCATTTAACCGTACGCTCCCAAATTTTCAATGGTGACCTTAAAACATAATTTTTATCAACTTTTTTGAATTCACACTTCTTTTTTTTTACGTAATATAGTAATATAAAGGATGTTAATCTTTATTAACCATTTTTCAACTTTTTTTTTTTGTTTATAATTTATTCGTCCTTATGTTAGGACTTCCGGTGATCTCGAAGATATCCGGTGGCATTCATTTATAAAAAATAACCATCTTTTCTTTTTTCACTACTAACAACTTTATGCTAATTAAGTTTTTAAACAGTTGCAAGCTATTTAGCTACTTAGAGAATACACTCTTTTTTTTTGTGCCTTTTAACAAAATAATTAAGAAGATAACGAGGATCGACTATAAAAAAATCAGTAGAAATTAATTATTGTTGATCTTAATGGTTAAATATTTCCAAGTTTCTTGGTTTTCTCGTTCATGTTATTCTCAGAGATTTTAATGGTGAACCAAAATTAGAAATCTATATGGTCTCAACAGTCGCAAACTATCGCCGCGGCAAAAAAAAAAATCGTCCATGTACACCTTCAATCAGAGGCAACTTCAATAATCGCCTGCTGCAATAGCCTTATTCTAATTCATTATTAATATCATGTAATCAGCCTTAAATCCTTTATCTTTCTCGGGTAGATCATCGATATTTTAATCAGTTCTCTCAACAGTCTAAGCCACCTTGAAGGAAGAAGTTTTTTTTTCAAATCTCTTTCAATTCTGAATGGCCTTAGACCCAGTTTGCTTCTCTTGCTCCATTCCAGATCTCGATTCTAAAAGGCGTCTTCTTCCAATTTTAAATTTGGCCGATCTTCTTCCTCGCTTGCGCTGTTTTTCTCTAGCTTTATACAATCTAATTAAACATTTCTGTTGCGCTTCAAACGTTGCCCCAACTAATATAGCCTATTCTGCTCGATCGTCTCAATGGATGATCTTATGAAGATTAGACCTGTTATTTACGTTACAGGCTAGTTCTCCGTCATCAGTTTTTCTTTGTAGTTCAGGGTCCGTGGGGTCTTTTAGGAATACGTTAAAAAATTTGTTGTTTTTTTTTTTTCACTTCTCGCTTTTTCATGAAAAAATTCTTTAGAGAATTATATACAACCTACCTATTATCTCTGTATCAATATCATAATGTCATTTTGGTTTGTTCCTAGGTATTATTTAAAACTGTTTACTTGCTTTGTTTTTCATTATCCTACCTGACTTCTTCCCTACTCTCCTCCATTGCTTTGGTTTTTGCCGACGTTAATACTCATGTAGCTTTAGCCTCATTTAATAGTCTTTAGCTTTTAATATCAAACTGAAGATCTCTCTGTCATTGTTTGCAGATATAATCAAATCATCTACAAAAGTTATAGTAGTGGATTCCTATATTATTTTTTCATGTTTTTCTTTTGCTTTTGGCATGGCTGTTTCTAACATCAAAATAAATAATAAAGGGTTCAGCCTTTGGCAATTTCCGTCATACCCTGATAGACGATTAATAATTATCCGTCTTCAAATCCTTTCTAGTCTGTAAGGCTGAAGACCAAATAGTTGATCTTTCTTTTTGATAGTTTATATGCAAATTCCACCCATGTCCCACGTTTATTATATACAATAAATGTGCACATAACTGCGCTTTATTTATTCAACAGTATACAGCATGAAATAGTTGTAGTATGATGTCAATCATAAAATTAGGTCGTTAGAAAAAGCAACTGACAAATAAAATTACAATGTTGTTTATGATGAATATGTAACTCAATTTCTAAAGAATATTTATTATTTATTAAAGGCTTATGTAATATAATAAATAAAGTTTCATTTTAATTAAATCAATCAAATCATATTATTGTGTATTAAAAATTATTTAAACGTTTTTTTTTTTTAAATGAAATATATTAAAAATAATTAATATCATAATCTATGGTCGATATTAGATTTAAGAGGTGTAATTTCACATCAGGGGTCCTTGTATATAGTTGGCTGGAGATAAGTTGTAGTTAAATAGTAAGTGGTATAAGTTAGCTTGGGCGGCTTGTTACTACAGCTGCTGCAACTTGGCGCTTCTTTCTAACCGGTTTTATTCGCTCGTGAAGAATTTTTATTTCTTTAATGTTTTGCTGACAAATTCAAACTTTTAACTATCAAGCAAATCGTCTGTTTCGTATATTTTTTTTTCTTTTTTTTTTTTTTTTTTCTTTTTTTCAGTTATATATCTGCTGAAGGTCTTCCATTTTATATTTTACAAAAAACTTTTATGTACATTTAAACAGAACATTAAACTACAATCTCACTATTACAATAACGTCCAATATTTAATCCATAGTTTCTTTTCTTTTTTTCTTTTTTGTGAACAGATGTTTATAACATTTGTATATATATATATAGTGTGTCTGTCTGTCTGGTACACATTGTGTCTGTGAATGCCGTATTGCAATAGCAGATGTTTAGTATGTTTAACATATTACTACTTGCTTATTTTTTTTTCTTCACACTTTTATATTTTCATTCCCATTCTGTTTAATACTAATGCCAATCAATAAAATTTCTAATTATCTATTAAAAAATAATTTTATTTGCAATTAACTTTTATAGTAAATTTGTAAAAAACTATTTTATAATATTCAATAATGCTAAATATTTATATAAAATATAGCATAAAGTTTCTATTGCGATTTTTAATTCGAATTTTGGTTCTAGGCGGCTTGAATGTCTTGTTTCAGACATACCATTTCTTTGCAATCGCGCATAGAGTCGCTGGTGATAGAGATAAATTAATAAATTATTCAGCCACGACCAGGAAATTATTGAATTTATTGGGATATAAGCGTGATAATAGTCAAGACCACCCGGCAGGAAGGAATAATGAATAATACCAGCCTATATACACACACCATATGGTCACATCAGTTTTTGAATATACGCTTTTGGCTTGGGGCCTTATGACTTCAGCGCTTCACCGACTTCTAATCATCATTGTCCTTGATATATGCGATAATGGATTTACAGATTTCATAATGCCTTTATTATTAGTGATTCTCACTAACGTTAGCATGTGTGATGCAAGTTCACTGATCGTTTGATATGGAAGTCTGCTTAACCAGAGTTTTCAGAAGGACGTCATTTATACGAAATGTTTTTTTTGGATCTCCCGCATGGTTCGTTTTCTAAACTGATTTTCTTGGAAGACGACCTATAGGCAAGCATTTCTGGCGTCCGAATGTCCAACTTTAAACTTTAAACTCATAAAGAAAAATTACATTTAAATCGTAGCTTCTAGATGTCAAACAAGCTTTTGATTGGGTTTGGCATTAAGGGAATACTTTTATCTTATCCTTAAATCCTACCTTTCTGATAGGTATTTCCGAGTAATAATAGTTCTTCCTTTCATCCAACAGAGGCAAGAGTACCTCAGGGAAGCATCCTGGGCCCTATTCTCTACACAATATACACTGCCGACATTCCTACCCATCCTCAAACCACACCCTTTCTAGTTATGCAGATGATACTGCAGTTCTTTCAGTTTACAAAGATTCTGTTACATCAACAAGAAACCTTTAATCCCACCTTTCTTCCTTGGAAATTATCGTTTAAGAACTGGAGAATAAAGTTAAACGAACAAAAATATGAAAATATCAGTTTTACTCTAAGGAAAATAACCTGTGCCCCAATATACTACAATGGAATTCCTCTACAATGTTGCCCACTACCTTGGGTTGTATATAGAGAAACGCCTGTCATGGAATCCTCACACTAGACAGAAACGACAAGAACTGTACAACCGTTTTAGACTGCTTAAAAGACTACTTGACAACACTAAACTGACTTTACTAAACAAACGACTAATATACAACTGAATCTTAAAACCAATCTGGACATACAGAATAGAACTTTAGGGCTCCGCGAAGCGTTCTAATATTCAACGAATCCAATCCTTTCAATAGAAAATTCTAACGCCATTGTTAATGCTCCCTACTTTGTCTCGAACCTTACAATCCACAATGACCTTAATATCCCATTCGTGACCGATGTTGCTTGCTCTTCTTGTGGTTATGACCGTGGACTTGTAAATGGGAGGGCCCCAGTTCGAGTCCAGCGTATAGCTGCTTAATTTTATATTCGTTTAAAAAATGTTAATAGTAAAGTATGTGCTTCCGCCCCCGTCCACGATACCTAATTTGGTAGTTGGACGTTAAGCACGCCTGAATAAATAGGCATTACTTTACTTTACTTTTACATTTAACTGGACCAATTCTAATTATATCTACTGGGTTTTTAAAAATATTTACCACGAAGAAACCCTAACATTTCCCACTTTTGAGTTATATTTTATCTTTTATTTAAGCATCATTTTCTAGCTTTAAAAAACATTTGTATGAATTTGATTTTCTTTTATTACAATCATTATAATTCTTAGGCATTATATTCTTTAAAGTTGCCATGTACTAAAGCATTTGGAGAAGGAAGTGCATGAACTTGCACTATAAGGTTGTAGAGATTATATTTGTTAACTGACTGTTATACTCACAGTCCTCCAAAACATCCCAAAAATTAATTTAATTGGAATAAGTTTCCAAATAAAAATTATAGCTTTATATCTGGTGCCATGAACATTTCCAAGTTTAAAGAAAATTGTGGGTACAGTTTTCGAAAAAATCCCCAAAAAACTGGAAGACATATTCTGTATAAAATCCCGATTTTCTACAAATTTGGAATATTAGCAAATCTTTTAATGTACCTTAATTATATATGCCATTATATAGATGGCAGAATCACATATTGTATGTTGACGTGAAACTTTAGAGGGAAAGTATAAAGGTCGCTAACTCCTTTTAAATCCCCCCTCCCCCCCAAAAAATCCATTAAAAGTGATAGTAATTTATGTGTAGAAAATATCAATATAAGGAGTGTGAAACTAAGTTAGCTCTGTGCGAGTCTGTGTTGTCGTCACACTGTCTAAAAAACGCATCCTGAATATGGGCGAACGCCCGAAACCGGTCGATGACCACAAAATGAAGCAGGCTATCACGGAAAATGTCTCTGATGCTTTCCAGCTCTGCGGAACCAACCACCACAACAAATATCAATATAAGTTTAAAGAAAATCTTTTCAGCCGATTTCGAGAGAATCACGAAATATCGGCGGGGGAAAAAACATTCTATAAATTCTACACTTTCGGTTGATGGATTTTGTTCGAATCGGTTTTTTTCAGAGATATTCCTCAAAACATGATTATTTCCGGTAAAAAACTAAATGTCTAAAATTTGACATGTACGTTGCGCAATTATATCTCTTAGTAGTAAGAGAAAGTAAAAAATTAAATACACAATTGTAAATAGACAATTCTTGTCTACAATTAGCCTGTTGTAGAGCAAATAAATACAAAATATGAAAATTAATTGGCTACTAATTAATTTTTAACTCGTACTAATTGTATAAAACCAAATTTAATATACAAAGTGAAAAAAAAAAAAACAAAAGACTTTAACCGCCTTTGAGTGTCTAATATTTTTTTTAATAATTAAAAAATAAACCTTACTTACAAAACATAACACATTCACAATCTATTACCTACTGTTCAGATAATGTTTGGTCAAGATAATAATCAGAAATTTCCTCTTCACCTTCAATATATGTATGCGTTGTGTTGTTGGTAACAGTTGTTATACTCGTATATACTATACCACCAAGGTCATTACTTAATTTACCGAACATCTAAATTTCCTTATGTACTGAAGTAATTTTTTTTTTTTTTTTTTTTTTTTTAATTTTTAAATCGAATATCTAATTAGGTTTGAGTTCGAAAAGTTATAAAATTATAGCTAATAATTATAAAATTATGGCGCACCGTAAAATGCAAAGAATTTTTTTTTTTCTAATTTAAGGCGCGTCATCATCTATGGTCGTCATAGGCGCCCGAGAGCCTTCTCAGTGCTCTGCCGGCTTCCGGACAGTGTTCTTTCGTTATAGACATGAATGAGCTGTAGGGGCTTCTAGGAAGAAAAAAATCTAAGGGCAGCACAGCTGGACTCGAATCTGGGTCCTCCATGTGGGAGTCCAGTGCGTTAACCACGGAGCTAATCTCTTCCCTGTGTTAATAATTAAGTTATTTTATAATTTTTATTTATTTTTTTAAATAAAGCATTATGATTCTTGTTATTACTATTATTATTATTATTATTATTATTATTATTAATAATAATTATACAATTATTTTGTGGTTGCTTCTTCGCCCTGACATGCATATTGCGGCGTGACATTAATTTTTTTTTTGCTATAAGTCTTGAACATCGAAATGAGTGTGCTAAAAGCGGTGTACAATCAAAGCTGACGTAGTATAAGGTTGGGAAGAGGTAAGCTTGTCCATTTATGGCGCATGATTTGTGTTTTATTCCTCCTTGGTTTAATTTATTTAGTATACAAGTCTTTTTAAAGAAACAAATCTTTTTTAAACATTCCATTTTTTTTTTTTTATCTAAGTGTTTATTTTAATAACCTCTCAGCACCATATAATATTTCGAACGTTTATATATACTCGACGAATTTCGTTTATTTTCGACTTAAATCGGCTGTAGTTCGTTCAGTTGCCGATGTTCAAGAAATTTTGATCGGACTCTAGCTTGGGAATTCCTATCCTGAAACACGTATCAAGAACCAATTAAAAAGAAAAAAATATTGTATGAAACACTCACATATGGGCAAGCTTTCTTATTTACCACATATTTAATTCTAATTATCATTTTTAATAATTTTTATGTTTGTAATAAATATACCAAGTTTAAAGAAAGTGGTTGGAGCCATTTTCGAGAAAATCGAAATGTTTTTGTAGATAATAGCTATAATAAAGAAAGACAAACTAGGAACACTAGGAAACGATGAATCCATATATGTGTAGCCAATATTATAAGGCGGTATCTGTAGGAACTTAATTGTGGATATCTTCGATAGTAAAATGATTTATTTTAAATTTAAATTTCGAAAATAGTGATTATTTTATTTTTTCCTGCAACCCTGTAATAATGTGGCAATTATTAAATCAAAAGTAGTGAGTGAAGTTATACTTTTAATCACAAGTGACTGAAACTTACTTTTTCTCACAAGTGACGTAAAGTAATATTATTCAACTCTAACTAGCCCGACATCTAGTGACAATTCGTGGAAATAAGAACATATTGCAAAACAAATCCCAAAGAGTAACGAATTTTTAGGTTATATTAAAGAGAGGCGGTTTTACCAAAGCAGGTCATAAAGAGAGGGTGTATATTTGACTAGAATTAAAATACAGTCTCAATATTTGCTTGCATCTTTTCATATATTTTTTCATGTACTTATAAGTTAAGAATCAAATTAATGCGGTTACAGAGAATTTCAATACTTGAGTAAAGTATTTTTACACCACTTTCGTACAGTCAATATCTAAACTCGAATGTAAAAAAAAAATTAAACATTAATTTACTCACTGTTTAGATAAATAACTATTTCCGTTATATTTTTAAATATGCATTTTATTTATATACCTTTACATCTTTAATATTTCTTCGCATTGTATGAATTTGCAAGATTGGGGAGCGCGCGATATAAGAGAGTTCACTATATATCTATAATTTTTTCGCAAATTGATTTTAAAGGGTTTTTTTTAAAAAAAAGAAAAGGTTATTTAAAAAACAAAAAATTGCTTGTGTTCAGCCTTAAAAATTGCATGCGAGTACAAATCATAATAATAAAGAGGTAGAAAATATAAACAAAAAAAATATACAGAAATATCAAAGATAATTTTTTTTGGTAAACAGGTCGATTAACTAATTAACGTTTATTAAGAATCCAATTAAAAAGATCTACAATTTAGATTGGGAATGTAAACAACTAAAAGTAATAGTTTAAAGGGGGACCAGAAATCTTTATGCAATATAAAATGGATCTTGTAATATGTTTACGATTATGGAAAGAAAAAGTAAACAAATCTATTATATTTATTGCATAACACACAAGGATGTATTGTGATGTTAGATACTATAAAAACAAGCAATTACCATCTCTCCCTCCCCCCAATTCAACGCTCAATTAAACACATTAATTTATACTTTCTATGTAAATAGCACATGTAAGTAATTTTGCGTATCGGAATAATTTAAGAATTGGTGGTGTTTTTGAAGAAAGTAGTGTGGAATTTTTGATCAATCTTTTATTTGTGATATCTTTTTGGAAACTGCTCAAAACATAAAATATCAGATTTTATTGTTTTCTTTAAATTTTGGCTACTTTTGTTTCAGAATGTTTTTTTTTTTTTTTTTAATTTTGTTATTTGTGAGGTTATAGGGGAAGTTTCTTAAATCTGGTTGCCTTAATTTTGGTTAATATCTTTATTGTGCCAAGTTTTTCAGGCAGACCTTAACTTATATGAGCAGACATTTTTTTTTTTTAAGAGCAATCAAAATTATTTTGAAAATATTAAATAATTGTTTAGTGATGAGGGTATCCCTATCTTCTCCCAGGATGTTGTTGAGGCATAATAATAACATTCTAAAATATAAATAAAATGCAAACAATTTGCTAATATGTCGCCAATAACTAGCATTCTCTCCATATTGACTTATAGTTCACATAGCGCACTCTATTGAGGTGCCGGCCATGACATAGTTTACTATTATTTACAATTGCCTCCTCCTCCTCCTCCTCCACAGTCCATAACCAGTCTGTCAATAATAATTTCTCAAGGATAATAATAGAGACACAAGAGTGGAAAAATAGTGACACTATAACAAATATAAAAAAATTAATGTCATACATAGAGGTGAATAACATTTTTTTCTACCAAACTCTACCCACCACTAAAATAATTATATATCTCTGCCTGTCTTTATATCTGTGTGGCTATATTTGTTTGTTAAAATATATAGCATAATTTAAATAATTTTTTACATGATTTATACTATGCAGACTAATTAATTGTGTTCATCTGCTGATATATCTAATATTTCGATAGAATTAATTACATTTATTATTTTTCAATAAGTACATTCTTAAATATTTCAAATTGCAAAATGTGATAATAAAAAAAGTAATTGTTCTTTCTAAATCAACTAGTTTATTATTGACATAAAATCACTTAGACTCTTTTTTTTTTCTTTGCGTCACCAAGCACAAATCCGCTAGAGACCTAAATATTCCTTTTGTGATATAATTTAATCCCGGATTTAATAAAATTCCATACCAAATAATCTTCCCACTATATAATCCATTAATGCGTTCACTATCCTACAGAACACTGCCTACCAATCCTTTTCAAAGACCTAGAATCTGGATCATTTAATTGCATAACTTCGATCCCCTAGGCAGATTGGTTGCCATTCTGAGATATATATATGCCATTTCTAATGGCTTATTAACACTGGATGATCAAAGTCCAAGTGATCACGCTAGTGCGTGCATGTATTATATATACTATATAATATATATATATATATATAAAAGAAATTCAAAATAGTAAATAGTTATAATTTTTAATTTAAATCTTCTCTAAAGGGATCTCGTGAAGTCTGTGTTCATCTGGATTGATTAAGGGATAAGAAATAATTAGAGAATGACCATAAAAAAGAAATACATATAATTAAACATTTTAAACTACAAATAAAATCTTATTCTTTAAAGAATAGTAAAATAATACTTAAACAGTAACTATATTAATTTGTACAACTTAAATATTTAAAGGTTTTTAAGCTGAATGTTGGGCCTTAACACTACGACACCGTTCTATAAATTTCCACTGAGCATGATTTACTTAACCACAAAAAATTTGATCCTCCTCTATTTGAGGCTCTCCATATATATGATCCCTCCTCCATTGAAGGGAGAAAGAAAGGGAAATCCCCTTTTATTGTACTAAAGGTATTCTACCTTTCTAACTGTTCCTATTGTTTCACCCAACGTTCGTAAAAACCCAGTCTTGGAATTGCATTAAGTATACATAGATATTAACTAATATATTTCACTTAATTCTAAAATAATTTATATTTCTTCCCAAAGATCTACACATTACAGTATAATATAAATTTATGCATTATTTCATTTTGCCATCATTTTTGCTTGTTTCATTGACGTATCCAATTGTAAAATAAATAAATAAATAATAACAATAATAATAAAGACTATTTATTGGCATATATCCGATTTGATGCCATAGTTTGTTTTTAGGTCTTGGAGGGGGCCAAGCATCTACCTCCCAACCTTGGCATGTTGAGAAGTGATTATAATTTCGGTTCACTAGTGAGCACCAAAAACACTGAACTAATTCCATATAAACATTTTAAATTTAATGGCATAAATTCCAAAATCAATTTTTTTTTTTTTTTTTTTGAAAAATGTTTCAAATAAAAGTGATGAAAGTGATTTACATCACTTTGCAGTTAGTGATGTGCTCCTGGATAAAAGCCTAAACTAAACATTCATACTAACTCTCTCGCCAATAAATACATACACTCTACGAATACACTCAAGCTACTAAATACATTCAAACTAATAAATACATTCAAGCTAATAAATACATTCACGACAGTAATACATTATTGAAGTCGATATTGAAACTCCAGTTTGACTTGTTAAATATTGTCAGAAAAGTTAGTTTTTTTTTTGTTTTTTTTATGTAAAAACTTGACCATTGCATTTCTTCTTTCAGTAATATCTACACAGATGCAAATTCTATTTTATACAATTATTATTCAGACAATTGAAATTGTAAAATAACCCTCGTTATATTGTATTAAATTTATTTGGAAACTTAAGATTTTGCATTAAGTTTCCCACTTATTGAAATTTTTAATCTATATTATTGGCATTGATGGTAAAAATAGCTCGAAGAAAGCATTAATTAAGCCATGCTTACAGTTACCATTAATTAGCTTAAAACCAATTGAATATCTTTCATTAAGACAGAAATATAATAATCTTGTATTCTAATCAAAATAATTAATGATGGCTTTCAAAAGTATTTCTATATGTATCAAAAAAAGAATTTATTTGTGATGGCAAGTTTAGTTAGTATATCAAGTTTAAAGGAAAGGTTGTAGAGTATCTCGCACTTCCGATTAACCGATTATATTCAAATTTTGGAATTCTATATTTTCTAATGAATATTAAGATTATATAAGTGGTAGAACCACATATTGTATTGATGGTGGTACATTATAGAGGAGGCTTTAAGTTACTGTTACCCCAGTACCCCCCCCAAAATCAGTTTTCCCCGGGAAAATATTGCAAATAAAAGTATACGAAGTTTAAAGAAAATCCTTTGGTGCCATTTTCTTAGAAAATCGCGAAAAACTAAACAAACAAAAAAACCATTCAGTAAAGTCGCACTTCCGGAAAAGGGGCTTTGCTTAAAACCTTTATGTCAGGTGCGATAGTACCTAAATGGAATCCCAAGTTTGAACTTTTTGTGAAATAACCCCTTTTTCGTCTTTGTCTAGAAAAATCTAAAATCTTAAAATTCTTACAAAAACATAATTCACCTAAATTTCCATTGTTTACAATCATATTCTAACCTTTTCTTATTTTTTAAATTTTATCTTCTCCTAAAGCTAAAATAAAAGCGGTTATAAAAAAAAAAAAAATACTTGGTGAACATGGCTCGATTAAATTTACATTTTTTTTTTTTTTTTTTTTTTTTGCGCATCGACTGCCATTGTTATTAGCGCCCTACCCTAATTGTATTCCTTCACGATCTATAGCCACCACTCGAGCCGGAATGGCACATACTAATCTATGTGGCTTCCACACACTACACTTTAGGGTAGGGTGGAGCTCTAGATTTTCGAATGCTTTTTCACACAGCCCCTTTTACTTCATCAAGCTAGGTGACGAAGGGGAGTGTGAAATATTGTTTGTGCCATCCCTTAGTCTACTAAAACTAGATTTGTAGATTTGAGCCAAACTAAAGCACTTTTTTAATTATGAATTGCATTATACACATATTATCTACATAAGTAATAACTTTGTTATGTAACCGATCTTAAGGAGGCTATTTATAACACAAACTAATTGAGTGGTGCAATATTTTTAACAAATTTTTCTTCCACCTCTAATGGACTAATCCTAAAATGAACTAAACCAAATGGGGTTGAAATACATTTATAAAATTTCTTTCAACTCCTGGATAAAAGCATAAACTAAACATTCATACTAACTTTCTCGCCAATAAATACATTCAAGCTAATAAATACATTCAAACTAATAAATACATTCAAGCTAATAAATACATTCGCGCCAATAATATTGTTTCTGACTGGTGCTGCAGTAATGGCATGGAGCTTAATGTTAAAAAATGCCAAGTCATTTCTTTTTATCGCAAAAAGACTTTTATATCATATCAGTACCTCATTGATGGCAAACCATTGCAGAGGACTCGTAATGTGAAGGATTTAGGAGTTACCTCTCTTTCACGAAACAGTTTGAATATGGTTTGTAGGAAAGCATCGAGAGCACTGGGTTTTGTAATAAGGCACACTCGTGATCTTAGAGATCCCAAAGCGGTGCTAACTGTGTACAATGCATACGTTAGAAGTCTTCTTGAGTACGCGTCATTGATTTGGTGTCCTTACAATAAGAAGGATATAGTTTGACTGGAGGCTATACAAAACCGTTTCATCAGGCTACTCATTTCTGCTCTTTAGTCTCTAGAAGACGTAATGCTGGTTTTTTATTCTTGAAGCAGCTCTTGAATGGCGAAATTGATTGCATGGAGCTACTTGCTGCCATTCCTTTTCATGTACCACCTCGCTGCTTGCGCAGTGCTTCGCATTTCGTGGTCCCTGCCGTTAAGACTAATGCGCTGTTCAACGCTGACGTCATTTGTAGCATATGCAGGTCATGGAATGAGTATATTCCTAGTGATGCGGGTTTCCAAAATGGCTTCTGGACTTTTCAAAAAACATTTTTGCATTACTTGAAGATTTACTGTTAAATGAGCATGTATTATTTTACTATTATTATATTTATGTATCACATGCAATGACTTCAACCATAAGGTTTACGCCGTTTGTTGATAAAAAATATAATAAATAAATAAATACATCATTATTGAATTCCAGTTATTAAATTCCAGTTTGGCTTTGTCAAATATTGTTTGAAAAGTTATTAAAAAACTTGACCAATTGCATTTCTTCTTTTATTAATATCTACACACATGCAAATTCTATTTTATACAATTATTATTCAGACAATTGAAATTGTAAAATAACTAACCCTTGTCACTTTGTAATTAATTTATTTGGAAACTTAAGATTTTCCTTTAAGTTTCCCACTTATTTGAAATTTTTAATCTATATTATTGGCATTGATGGTAAAAATAGCTCGAAGAAAGCAATTAACTAAGCCATTCTTACAGTTACCATTAATTAGCTTAAAACCAATTAAATATCTTTCATTAAGACAGAAATATAATAATCTTGTATTGTAATCAAAAATTAATTAATGATGGCTTTCATAAGTATTTCTATATGTATAAAAAAAAAGGAATTGATTTGTGATGGCAGGTAAACAAGATCCACCTTGATACAATAAATATATACAGTTTAAGAGGAATAAAAATAAAAAGAAGTAGAAAAAAAAAACAGTTTTTATCGTGTGGGAGTACAAATAGAGAAAAGAGACAATAGGGAATATCTATTGTGAGCGGGAAGGGGTGGCGGCTAATAATTATTTCAGCGCAGATGTTGAGCCTCATCAAAAGGAAGGTGTACTCATTGTAGAAGTTTTTTTTTTTTTAAAAAAAAAAGAAACCGAAAAACTTTATTAAAAACAAGAGGAGATACAAATATATAAACTCTTGTTTGTATTCATTTCCGCACACCTGTCTTGTTTTTTTTATTTTCAGGTTTCACTTTTTTTTTTTCTTCGTTTTTTTACGACTGTGCACTAATAATAATAATAATGTACGTATTTTCCTACTACAAGTTTGGCAGCAGCACTTAATAGATTATATATTTTTTTCTATTTCTTACGTAAATATGTACAAAAATAGAGATTTTAATATAGTGTTCATATTTCTTTTAAGTCAAGAATAATCTATGTATGTATATATAAATAAATGAATTTTGAAGACATTGCCCGGAGAATATGTAGTTCATCACAATTTTCTCGAAATTGGTTCCAACTTTTTTTCTTTAATCTTTGTAAACTTTCACATTTCTCATTTTCGTAAAAACCCATATAAATACCTATCAGTTTTATTTGAAATATTTATCCAGGAAAAATGATTTTTGGTGGGGGTACCGAGGGTTCTGTAACGTTATGCTTTCCTGATAAAGTAAAGACTCCTAATGATTTCAGTTTAAACTTGGAATTGATTACTGCACTACGAACCTTGGAGGCGTTTTCCATTGTTTTAAGAGGGAATTCCTGGGATATCTGTGTCGTTAGAATTTGAAGTGTTACTGAGATAATAATCTAGACGCAGTCTTCCTGGACTTCAATGTAGCATCTGCTTTATCTGTGAGGTAGTTGCCTTAACCTCTGAGCTACATTTTCATACGTATGTAGCTCAGAGATTGCACTGCGAACTGAAGATCTATCCGGAACCTTCTTAGTGCACTGCCGGCCACCAAGCAGCTTTCTCTAGCTACAGACAACGCTGCCCATCACCGGTCAGTGAGTTGTAGAGCTCCTAGGAAGTAAAAATCTAAGGGGGCAGCATGCTGGATTCGAACCTGGCGTCTCCGCGTTGCTAGTCCCGCGCGCTACCACTGAGCTAATCCTTTCCTTCTCCCTCGGCTTACGCCAGTTAACTAGGGACGGAAACCCTAGTTTGTATACTGTAATTGCTCTTGTTCTTTAAAGAGTAAAGTGAATGTAGTTTTAGTGTATTGTACATTGTTCTGAAGAAATGCATGGAATACTGAGCTGTGGGGTAACCCGTGGGATCGCTACTCCCACATCAGTATATAACAGATACTCCTTGCGGGCTACGTCTTCATATAATATTAAAAACAACCAGGCATGTAATATCTCAGTTCAGAGGAGCAGAGTGGAGCTCTTCTGGATACTCAGACATGCGGGTATAGAGAGCGCTTGAGAGGGCAAACGAGTTGGCTGAAGTAAGATCCTTGTCCTGTACCAATGGTTCACCGTCACTAAGCAATTTTACAACAGGAAAGTCAAACACTTGGAGGAATAGGGGAACTGTAGAAGCACTCGAAAGACTTAGCTGAAAAGATAGGGAAACTTGAAGTAAATTCTCGTCCTAAATAGGTTGCCTAGTGAGAGTTGTTGTGGGTGTTTTGACTGGAGTCTCTTGAATAGATTATACAAAATAATCAGGGCGTCTAATGATTTGTGTTAGAATTGTGACGAGGGAGTTAGGGAAACCGGTATACCATTACCTAGGTCAATGTCCCCGTTTCACAAATAAGAGATTTGGGAGGGCAACACTCTCAAGGGAATGCTTGGGGGAGTTTGAAAAATTAATTCTAAAGATATCATAGTCAGACCAGATTGCTGGGGTAAGCTTTTTTGGACCTTTTTCTTTGGGGGGGGGGGAGCACATTGGATTAGGTGTTGCGTCTTCGAGTACCCATTAATAATAATAATAATATAATACAATTTTCAATTTTTAAAAGAATATTTCAACTAAAACTGTTTAAATCTGTCTTTAAGACAATGTCGTAAGAGTGTTTCGTGTCATTTTCACTTTCTCTCATATTTATTTCTAATACGAATAATTAACATTCTCTAAAAGACTGAAACCACGAATTCTTGTAATTTATGTATTTGATTTTTTTTTTTTTTTTTTTTTTTTTTTTTTTTTTTTTTTTTTTTTTTTTTTTTTTTGAAAGGCAACTCGTTGTTTATTCCGTAGTGTACTAATTGGGCCAATAATTTTGTAAGAATGTAATAATAATAGATTTATCTATGTCGTTCAATTACCCTCAACATAACTTTTTTTCTAAATAGTTAACATTGTATTAAAAAAAAAATTTATGACTATTTAAAGAAAAAGAAAAAAAAAAAATGTATTTAGCTTGGTTACTTTTACTTTAAGTAGAGGTTAAAAGTTCATTTATCTGGAATAGATATAACATTTATGATTGTGTCCTTCATTTAAAAATATAAAAGTACAGAATCATGGTGTTTTATTGTTACTATTACAAACTATGTACTATTACAGTATATGTGTACTATTACTAGTACTGTGTGTGTGTGTGTGTGTGTGTGTGTGTGTGTGTGTGTGTGTGAGTGTGTTGTAAAGTTATTATATAGACAAAGAAGGAATATTGTGTGCTCGCGCCTAGATTGGTTACTTATTTTGAAAAATACCTTTCACTAAAATATGTAAACATGGCCTTATAGACAGACATACATACTCATACATACATACATATAACATACACGTACATACACATATATGTTATATAACCTCATATGGAGGGATTAAACTAGTAATATGCCTAGTGCATAATGTAATAACCATTTAATAGCATGCTTATTTATCTTCAATTATTTGGATATTATTTTAAATAAATATTCATAATTTTTTTTTATAGTTTAATAACTCTAGGGATAGACAATATATATATATATATATTTTATGACCTTATTGTCCCGAGCAAATTTGCCATTAATAAATTTTCTTTTTAGTCTAACGTTAGAAAGGTATCTTTCTTCGATTATTGCCGCTTTAAATAGCCTTCTCCGCCTTCAAACAAAACCAAAAAAAAAAAAATCTGGTGTGAAACACTCAACCAACTTTCTTCCTTTACTCCAGTTTTCAAAATTGTTAATTGACAAACTTTATAGTTAGTATGTACCAAATTTAGTGAAATTCGTCGGATGTTTTTATGGAGAAATTCACAAAAAACTGAAAAAACTGTTTAATAAAAACGCACTTCTGGTTCACTAATTTTCTTGAAATTTCGGGAATTTGGGCAATCTATTTATTTCTAATTAATTTTGTCTAGATGGTTAGAATTGTAGTATAATCAACTAAGATAGCACTTTAGAGGCAAACATAACTCCTACCTTTCATCCAAAAGCCCGCTTAAATGAGTTTACCCAGAAAAATGTTTCAATTAAAAGTTGGGTAACTCTTTATATGTGTAGTTCACATACCTTGTTTAAAGAAAATCGTTGGAGCCGTTTTCGAGAATATATCAGAATACTGAAAAATACATTTCAATAAAAACGCATTTCCGGTCGTCTGATTTACTTTAAACTCGGAATATCCAACAACACATTTAATCCTAATTAATATTATTTAGATGTTAGTATTGTGTAATAAACTGAAATAGCACTTTTAGTGGGCAACCTAAAACCCAACCCTCCCCCAAAAGTAGTACCCTTAAATGTATTTTCCCGGAGAAATGTTTCAAATAATAAAATTGTAGATCTTTTGTAGTTGATATACTAAGTTTAAAGAAAATCGTTGAAGCCATTTTTGAGAAAACAGCAAAAAAAGGGAGAAAAAAAAATTCAGTAAAGTGGTATTTCCGGATGAGGAATTTTGACAGATAACCTACTGTCGGAGCCCTTGATGATTGATACCTAAACGGAATATCAAGTTTGAACTTTCTACGATTTTTCGTTTTTGTGCCATGCTGTTCATATACACTCAAAACACTTACACACACATAACAGCATTTGGTAAAACAAACTTTTTTCGACCCAGGGAATATCAAAACGGATATTTTCAGCGAAAACTCGATATCGAAAATTTGATACGATTACAATATTTCCTCTTACTAGGAGAAAGAGAAAGTAAAAATCCTAGACGCAGTCTATCTAGGGGCTGCCCGAACTAATTGAACTAATTGAACCTTGTTTAAACTCTTCCTAGAAAAAATAACCTTCTCCTACCGGAGGACTTAACTTCTTTTCCTCACAAACCAAGGAGTCACATTACTTAAAGATTTCTACTTCTACAATTTGTCTGTAAGTAATCCTTAAGAAAACGAAATCTGTGAAAAACATAGCAGTATCTTACACAGTCAGTTCGATTTGGATTCTTATCGTCGTTATGGTCTTGCAATAATCTACTAATGTCCGCTATAAAGATGAAGCTGCTCAATGTTGGAAGCAAGGGACATAGGCCAATAACAAGTTTGCACAAATGAAAGATAGTGAAGCACCAATTTAACCGGACTATTAACCTCCTCATTATCTAATATTTCCCATACGACTTAGTACCTTATTACAAGGACATATTTCGAGGAAGATTGCTTCTTTACGGTCTTCTAGTATAGCCAAAACCAATTTAAAGAGAAGACGTGTGATTTAATGCATACAATACTGTTACAACATCTTTCTAATCTCAGTTTTGGGTAGTCACCACATCCGAAATATAGTAGAGAATAGCATAGACCTCAGTAAAACACATTGCATCACATTCTCGGTAATCAATAGGTATCACCAGAAAATCTATAATTTCATATAAAGTCTGTAATTAATGGTTTAATTAATCATTAATGGTTTTATAAATAAAAAAATATTGATCGTGGAATCCATGCATACGTTTATTTGAAATAAACTTAACTGTTTAAAATAGAAACAAGGTAACATGCGATATGATGAAATAATAATATTCTACCTAATAGAATAATTCATGATAGGGTATATTGCTATATTTCGATATCTTCTCCATTCCCACACTCCTGTCATTAAGTTTATCTAATTTAACTTATTAACTTGTGTTTTACACATTTTTTGCATTAGTAAATTTCAATAAAAATTTTAAAAATAAAAAATGAAGAGAAATCCAATACTTGGAACGTAGATTATTATAACTTTCTTTATGATTATATTAAATACTTTTTTATTGCCAAAGAACTGATATTAATCAAGAATCCCAACATGGATGATGATGAGTGGTGGACGAAGGTGGATAGCACAATATTTTTTAAGAGGAAGTATTGTAATCGTGTCCAATTTTCGTTAACGAGTTTCACCGGAAATATCCGTTTTGAAGTCCCCTGAGTCCAAAAACGTGGTTTTTATAATGGCTGTGTGCGTGTGTGTGTGTGTACGTGTACGTATGTATGTATGTAAATCTGCATAGCTCAAAAACGAAAAACCGTAGAAAGTTGAATCTTGATATTCTGTTTAGGTATATCACAATGGGATCTGACAGTAGTTATCTGTCAAAATTCCTCAACCGGAAGTATCATTTTACTAGTTTTTTTTTTATTTTACTTTTTTGCATTTTTGTCAAAAATGGCTTTGACGATTTTCTTGAAACTTGGTACATCTACTACACATAGAAAGAGCTACAACTTTTATTCTGAAACATTTCTCCGGAAAAATTCATTTAAGGGCAGTTATGGGGGGGGGAGGTTGGGGTTAGGTTTTTACCTAAAGTACTATTTCAGTTTATTAGACAATTCTATCATTTAAAAAAATGTTAATTAGAATTGAATATATTGTTGAAATTCCTAGTTTAAAAAAAAAAAAATCGGATAACCGGAAGTGCGTTTACTGTACCAACATTACTAAATATTTTTTTCACATTTTCGCGATTTTCTCAAAAATGGCTCCGACGATTTTCTTGAAACTTCGTATATAAACTACACATACAATGATCTACAACTTTTATTCTGAAACATTTCTCCGGAATAATTCATTTAAGGGCACTTTTAGGGGGAGGTGTGAGGATATATTTTTCTCTAAAGTGCTATCATAGTTGATTATACAATTCTATCATCCAAACAAAATTAATTAGAAATAAATGGATTGCCAAAATTCCGAGTTTCAAGAAAATTTGTAAACCGGAAGTGCGCTTATAACTGAACAGGTTTTTTTTTTTTTTCAGTTTTCGTTGAAATTTCATTAAATTTGGTATACACTAACTAACTGTAAAATGTGTCAATTATAATTTTGAGAATTGGAATAAGAGAAAGTTTTGTGAGTGTTCCATTTGTAAATGATAAAATCCATTATATAAATCCAGATAAAAGCCAAGGCTAAACTGGGAATAGAACCCAGTTCCAGGCAATACACTTTCGCTTGGCGGTTTTAACCAGTCACTTTATCTGGTACGTCCAACAATAAAGTGGAGTTCACACAAATTATAATCAATAATTTCGGCTTAATACTATTCCAAACAGACAGACAAACAACTTTATTCATTTTGAAGAAGGATGTTGGACACTCTTAGAAAACGTAAAAAAAAAAATTATTGAAGAAACCGCAGACATATTTATACAAATTCTCAAGAAAATTCTTGTGGTTTGTGTTTTTGATTTTATTATAAATTAAATTATTGAACCTCGCCCTCTAATTGCCGCTGTCTGAAATGATAACTTATAATTATTATTACTTTAATTATATGGTTAATTATTTTTTTTTTTTTTAGACTTAATATTATCTCAGCAACTTCTTTGAAGAGAATTTTTTTTTTTTTATTTTTTTTTTTTGTTGTTGATGAATTTTTTTTAAGAAGTGTAATTTATATCTCAAGGATTATTATTATTGTTTTTATTATTAATATGTTACTTTATTAACATAATTAGTAGAGTGTATCTATACACACAATATCTATATATATTTTTTTATGTTTATGTTTACCTTGATTTATTTTGCATCTCTTTTATATTTATAAGCACATAAAAAATTTAGCATGTATTTTAATTCATATAGAGAATAGGCCATTTTCGCTGTAATTATTATCCTCTTTGTAGTTATTAAACTTGTGCTTTTGTTCTTCAAATTGGTTACAATTTTGTAATATTTACATAAATCACTCAGTAAATATTGTACTTTGTTGTAAATTTAATGAAATTTGTCTTGTGTTTTTATGGAGAAAAAAAATCACAAAAACTGTTCAGTAAAAACGTACTTCCGGTCTCCTGATTTTCTTTAAACACGGAATTTCAACAACATATTTAATTCTAATTAATATTATTTAATGATAATAGAATTGTTTAATAAACTGAAATAGCACTTTACAGGACAACCTAACCCCTTCCCCACCCCCAAAAATTGCCCTTAAATGAATTTTCCCAGAGAAATATTTCAAATAAAAGTTGTCGATTTTTGTAAGCGTAATTGATATCATCAAGTTTAAAGAAATTCGTCGGTACCATTTTTGAGAAAATTGCAAAAAAGTGGGGGAAAAAAAAACTAACTAGTAAAGTGGTATTTCCGCTTGAGGAATTTTGACAGATAACCCGCTGTCGGAATCCCATGGTGATACCTAAACGGAATATCAAGTTTGAAGTTTCTACGATTTTTCGTTTTAGAGCCATACTGATTTATGTGAATACAGGAATACACTCAGGGGACCTCAAAACGGATATTTCCGGTGAAAACTCGATATCGAAAATTTGGCCTGATACAAATATTTCCCTCTTACTAGGAGTAAGAGAAAGTTGTTTTCTAAAATCTGGATTATATGAATGTTGAAACAATTCAAAACTTTATTATTTTTTTATTTGAAGCGCATCAACGTCTAATCGGGTCATTGGTGGCACCCGGTGCAGTATTAGTGTACTGCAGACCTCCGGGCAGTGTTTTTTCGTTACAGACAACACCGCCCCAGTCCATACAGTGAGCAAAATAGCTGCATTGCTAGTCTCGAACCTGGAACCTCCGCTTATAAGTCTTGAGGTAATGTCATGGCGTGTATATATATAACTATCTCTTACTCCTAATAATCTCTTGCTGCCACGATTTGTAATCGTGACAAATTTTCTATATCGAGTTTTCACTGGGAATACATGTTTTGTGATCCAAAAAAGTGGTTTTTAGAAAATGGTCTGTGTATGTATGTATGTGAACAACATAGCTGAATAACGAAAAATCACAGAAAGTTCAAACTTGATATTCCATTTAGGTATCACTATGACAGTAAGTTATATGTCATTACTCAACCATAACTCAGTGTAATGCGTATTGTAAACAGGTGGATGACGGACCATGGGTTGTCACTGGCGGTGGCAAAAACAAAGGTCGTAGTCCTTACGAAGCGGCGGATTCCCGCCTCGCTGCACCTCCGTGTTGGGGAGGAGGTAGTGGAGGCGAGAGGCTCTGTCAGGTACTTAGGGGTCGAGATAGATAGGAGGCTGGGCTTTGGAGAACACGTCAGGCGGGCGGCGGACAGGGCGGCGAGAACTGTCGCCTCCCTAGGCCGCCTGATGGCTAACGTGGGGGGCCCGCGGGCAAGTACGCGTAGGGTGTTGATGGGAGTGGCGCACTCCATCCTCCTCTATAGCGCCGAAGTGTGGGCGGATGCCTTGGGGAGGGAGGCCCACAGAAGAAGGCTTGCCCGGGTACAGCGGTTGGGCGCGCTGCGGATTGCCTCGGCCTACCGGACTGTGTCGGAGCCAGCAGTATTGGTGATAGCCGGGGTAATCCCAATCGCGTTGCTGGCGCGAGAGAAAAAAAGGATATATGAGAGGAGGGTGGAGGGCGCCGGGAGAGCCGCTGCGCGGGAAGAAAGGCGACGCACCCTTAGGATAGGGCAGGCGCTATGGGAGGGGGACTCGAGGGGCCGTTGGACGGCCCGACTCATTGGAGATGTGGAGAGGTGGGTCGGGAGGCCGCATGGGGAGGTGGACTTTTATGTCACTCAGCTCCTCAGCGGCCACGGATGCTTCGGGTCCTACCTCCACAGGATGAGGATCCGGGAATTGGGTGATTGCCTCTACGGATGCGGGGTAAGCGATGACGCCTGCCACACCTTCTTCGGGTGTGGGAGGTGGGAGAGAGATAGGGTTGCCTTGGAAGAAAGGGTGGGTCGGCTGACCCCCGACAATGTGGTCGGGGCAATGCTGACGAGCGAGGTGACCTGGGGGCTGGTCGCGGCATTTGCCAGGGAGGTCCTCCGTCAGAAGAGGATCGACCTGGCTCGCAGCTAGGCCTATTTTTTTTTTTAGAAAAGGAGGAGCCCCTTAACGGGCAAGTTTTAGGCCTAGTTCTGATGAAGTGCCGTGACCGGTGAATCCAGGCTAGTGCCCGGAGGAGGAGGAGCTGACGCTTCCCTCAAAAAAACAAAAAAAAAAAAAACTCAACCGAAGTACCAATATACTGAAGGGTTTTTTTTTTTTTTCTACGATTTTCTTTAAACTGTTTTATATGAACTACACATACTAAGAGCTACAATATTTAATTGAAACATTTCTTTGGGAAAATTCATTTAATGGCACTTTAGGCACTTACGTTATTTACGTATTATGGGTAAACGACATTAATTCTTCAACAAATAGGGTGTGTGTGGAAAATACGCGAAATATAAATTATAGGATGTCGATTTAATCAAATATGCAGACAAACAGAATTTTTTTTTTATTTATTGATAGTAATCTACAATTTTTTATATTGCTTGTTGACACTAACAAAGTGGTATGTTTGATACAGTATTTTGAGTATAAAAATCCCAAGTGAAAGAATTTTTACATTGAATTGATTTGAATGGATAATAATTACTGAACAATCTTCAATCTAAATGTAAATCATCTAATATTTAATTTAATTTTAATAAATCATATTAATTTGTTTATGAAAATATTATAACAATAGACTAAAAAGTGGAATTATTGCAGAAAACTAAAGATCAAATATGTAAGAAGATTTTTTTAAGAAATAATGATTCTTTCCTTTAAAAGCTTAAGAGATAGAGAATTCTCTGCTATCTCTCTTTAACACACACACACACACATACCCACCGCTGTCTTTATGTATATAGTTTCTCATAGTTTACTGTTTAAACTTTCACCGTGCACTGTCTCATCTCCTAATAAGTCGTGTCCAACCGAAGACACCGATCGTGACTTTACTCCCCGCTACCTTTATATATATATCCAATAAGCTCCATATTCGGTACTACACTACATTACCGCAAGCGTCTTTCCCCCTCTCCATGCTCCTTACTTCACCTTATATATGTATGTTTTTTGTGTTTGTATATGTCTGTATCCTTGTGTAAGTTGTGGTAGTAGTAGTAGTATTCTGTCTCTCTCTGTTTCTTGTTACTTTTCAAAATACTTATTATTTCTAATAATGTTCTTTTCTTCTACCTAAGAACCTGTCCTTTCTAAAAATATATTGTGCATTAAAGTTTATAAGCTTTTTTTTTTATAAAATATCTTTAATGAGCTTATCATAAGAAACCAAGTTTTGATGTTAAAGTAAACAATAAAAATTTAAAATTTATAAATACTTATATTATACTTGGATTTTTTTTTTTTTTTTAATCCAATAGTAAAAAAAACGCCATCTTATAGAATTAACTGATTTACTATTTATCTAATTTTGTGGAACTTTTTTTATATATTTTAATTATAATGATTACTAATTTTTATTTTTATGTTGAAGACATTTTTGTTTTCGATTATTCTTACAATATCATGTATTTTGGATGAGCGGGTATTAATTTGGCCTAATCTTAAACCACCAACTTTATAAAGGCTTTTTGATACACAGGACGCGATCTGTCGCGGCGGACAGCGAGATCTCAGACTGCCGCGATCCGACGATATTGTTGTATGTTGCATCGTCCCTGTCACATAAGAGGCGATCTATCTCAGCGACACAGTCTTGACCACCATAGTAGGCGAGCTGGTTGTACAAAATTACAAAAATTGTCTCGCGTTCTAGGCGATCTTCATCAGTTTTCTAGTGAAATAAATAATTCCGTTCATACTGTATAGGTGCGAGTATAGTTTAAATAGTACTTTATTTATACAAAGGAAAATAAATACAAAAACTGATATATAAAAATAAGTACAATAGGCATGGCTAAAGCCGTCTGCCGGAGTTTGTCTTAAATGCAATATCATAAATACATACAAAAATAAAATAACTATTTGCAATTGAAGCAAAGTAATATGTAAATTTAAGTAAAAAAAAAAAAAATATATGAGAAGTAAATAAAAAAAAAAATTGAAATATTTACAACAATGTAATAAGTAAAATATAAATTAGGAAACTTTTACACAAAAAACAAAGAAAATACAGATATAAAAAATATATAGAAAAAGAAATGAGTAAAATAACAAAAATAAAAAGAGACAAAAAGGAAAAAAAATTATTTAATTCTCTGAATTATACTGTTTAAATTAAAAAAGTGTACATTCATTATGTGAAGAGTACATACGATATTTAGTTTGACAATCTTAAATTTCTTATGCCCCAAATATGACGAGCAAATTTAAGCAATAACCTATCTGAGGTGGAAAACAATTCAACAATAAACCTACCAGAAATGAGATCAGAGCCGAGAAGAACCTTTTTCGCGAGTCAACAAATGCTGGACATTCCCCAAGAAAGTGATAAAGAGTCTCAGGCTGCCGAAGATTACACACCTGGCAATACTCCTTGTCCGAATCCCTCTCCATCCAAGGGACTCTATTTAAATTTAAGAGCTCCCCTCTGAGTTTAAACCACAAACTCAGATCAGATAAATTAAAACAAGTCACTGAGTTCAACCCGCAATGAGTACCGAAATCTTCTTTGTTTTCTATTAAAGCTCGATACAACAGATACTTATCAGAATTTTTAGCACGCTCAAGAGATTCTTTCCTATAAAAATGTGTTAAAGTAGAAATTAATGAGCCTAGTTGCTTTGACCATACGGATTTATCCTGGATTGATGAGTCAAAGTGTTCGCCATGCAATTGGGATAAACTAATCCACGAAGAAAACCATGATAATTTACGCCTAATTATTTCCATGGCCACTATCTTAGGCAAGCGATGGTCAGGTAATTCAAGCAAATTGAGACAATAACTTATATTAAGTTTCAATGTGAAGAGAAAAACCGGATCTAGGGAAGTTTCGATATGCAGCATATAGTTGGGAGTGCAGGCAGGAAGAGAAAACAACTTTTTAAGAAAGTATCTTTGAAATTTCTCCAACAGTTCATATTGTTCATGCCCCCACACTTGAGCACCATAACATGCTACTGCCCGAGATACAGTCTTATAAATTTGATATTTGACCCGCAATGGCGCATCATTCACCGAAATCACATTGGCCCACGTGGTATTGATACCAAGTTTGGCAACTGAGATTTTCCTCTTAAAATGTTCATAGAAGGAGAGCCGACTGGACAGTGTGATTCCCAAATAATTGTAGGTTTTTACGATCTCAATTTTCTGACCCCCATATCTCCAGCACTCACGAGATCCCAATCGACCACCTCTACGGAAAACTAGGATCTTAGATTTACTAAGGTTAATGTGTAGGTTCCATTGCTTACAGTATGTTTCCAAAATATTTATATTTCTCTGTAAGAGAAGCGGGTTATCCGCCATTAGGACGACATCGTCAGCATACAATAGTACCTTCACCTTAGTGGTTCCTAGTCGGACTCCCGACACACATCGTCCCTGTCACATAAGAGGTGATCTATCTCAGCGACACAGTCTTGACCGCCGAGTAGGCGAGCTGATTGCACAAAATTACAAAAATTGTCGCGCGTTCTAGGCGATCTTCATCACTTTTCTAGTGAAATAAATAATTCCGTTCATACTGTATAGGTGCGAGTATATATTTTTTATTAACTTGCCTCAAACAAACGGCCAGTTTTTCGCTTGTTTCAATAGGTCTCCTCCAGTTCGTGGTGATTTTTTCAATACTCTGCTGGAGTAGATCATGTAGTTCCTCGAAAGTTTGTCTTGACATACGGAAATATACAAAAAAAATCTGTCTTCATGGGACTGGAGTTCCCTACAGAGACGGTGGTATTCACCAAGTTCATCTCTTTTTTCATTAATTTGGTGCACCTAATATCGTCTATTTCTTCTGTGCTAGAAGAAGCAGGAGTTCCTCCTCATCAGAACTACTCATTTTCCCCTAAAAAATCTGCAAAACACTAAATAACTAGTGCAAGGCAATACTGCAATCCTGCTTTGTGAACAACACAACAATAGCTCGCTCACATAGATCTCGCTTTGTATGTGCCCGTCGTGACAGATTGCATCCTGTGTGTCATAGCCTTAAAAGGTGTTTATACGTATCTCCTCGGACAGTCAAGCTGCGTTGAAGGCGCTGTGTTGTTCATGTGTCTTCATTTCCAAGTTGGTTACTAAAATGTTATAGAAGGCTGAAACAGCTTTCTTCTTTGAAGAATGTACTTTCTACCACGTCAAATGGGAATTTCTGGGAATGAATAGGTGAGTCCAGGTTTGCTAAATTAGGCGCCTTCTTCTGTAAAAGGCTCTGATCTTAGCTTTAGAAGATGGATATTTTTATTAACGCAATCTTGTTATTTAATCATCTGCACCATTTTTACAACAAGGTGTCCATTTTTTAAGAGTAGGTACTGTGATAAATGGGGAGGGGACCTGATTCTGTACCCGGAATGTCAATGTCATCTTCACCTTACGTAGAATTACTTCTCCCCCAATACACTACAATCAAGTTCCTTTGCCAACCTTTGATGTTGTTCGCAACCTTGGAATGTACATCGATAAAAGACTCACTTGGAACCCTCACACCGACTGAAAAGGCAAGAAATGAACACACGGTACAGACAACTAAAACGACTCTTAGACAACAGATCTAAACTCTCACTAGAAAACAAACGTCTACCATACATATCACTTATTAAACCAATTTGGGCATACGGCCTGTTCCAACCTCCATCGTATCCAATCCTTACAATCCAAAATCCTGCGAACAATAGTCAACGCTCCTTTTTATGTCTCCAATCGAACAATCCATAAGGACCTTAATATCCCTTTCCTCCCAGAAGTAATAAAACTGAGATATAAAAAATTTCACAGCACCCTATCTTCACATCCTAACCTTCTAGCCCGTCACCTTTCATCCCCCTACCAGATAACCAGATTACCCTCCTAGACGGCTTAAACGCCAGTGACCTCGAGACATTCTCTCTAGTGCCAGTGCTAGTGACAGTGAGTGAATTATTGATTAGGAGTAGTACCACTGGGTAGTTTGTCCACTCGGATTTTTTTTTTTTTTTTTTGTCTGTATATACATATTTACTTATGGCACAATAGTGCTGGTGTAAATTTCTTAATAAATAAAAAAAAAATCCTAGATCAGTTTATTTCAGTTTATAGTGCAAATATTCCAGACAATCGAGGCAGTTTCTAGTTGAGATCAAGGCTTTTCTTCGCTGCACATTTTTACCTTTGATGTTTTTATTATTGTCCGCCTTTGTCTATATATAGTCTTTCTTCCACTGTATAACATATAATTTTAAACATTGTGTTTATAAGTTAAATATATTATGTAAATAAGTTAATTTAGAGAGAGACAAAACAATGTAGAAATGTTACAAGTCCTGCTGCTCCACTATTCTATAGATTATATAGTCAGTCGCTGATTAATTCTCTTGTTCTGTGATTTACTACATACATGTACTCCAATATATCCCTGTGTTACATTTGTAAGTTCAATCTCAGTTTAATCTATATTTCACACTGGTATCAATAATTCTGTTCAGTTTAGATGGATTTAATTTTGTTTAAAGATTATGTAATACTGTTTAGAAGATATTGTACATTTAAGAACACAAAAACTGGTCATTTATTTATTTATTTTTTAATAAAAAGATTACCTCTTATTTTTTATTCTCTTGAGTTAGTATAATTCTGTTAATCTTTTTATTTTTTTTTTCATTTTATTATTATTATTATTATTATAAATAATTTACAAAAGAATAGTCAGATATTGAGTCATAATGTCCTTGAAAATGAACGTTCTTTATTCTTTTGTTTGGTTATTTCATTTTTTATTTTTTTTTTGTTTCATATAAGAAATATTCCAACGTGTTCCAGATGTGTTATGTTTCTTTTTTTGTCAGCTTCCACGAATTAATGATTATTTTCAGTTTTGTTTCTCTTTGTTTTTTTGTTGTTTTTTTTTTTTTATTCTATCGTTTATTTCTGACTCATTTCTGATTTATTGCACAATCTTTGTTGGACATTTTTTTTTTACTTTAATTTATTACATAGTTTTTATATTATATAGAATTTATTTGTTGTTTAGTTGAAAGTCTGTTAAAATTAGAAAGTTTTATTAACGATTGTTAGCGGCAAGAAGAAATTTAGACTTTTTTTGGAAATTATATATATGAGTGTTTTGAAATAGCATTAATTCTTGCGATAGGTTGTTGAAATTTAAAAAAAAAAAAATCATATTATTGCATTAATCAAATTCTAGTTTAGGAAATTGAATGGCTAATTGGTTAGCGTACTGGACTTCCACGCAGATGACCCGGGTTCGAGTCCAGCTGTGCTACCCTTAGACTTTTTTCCTTCCTAGGAGCCTCAACAGCTCACTGTCCGGTGATGGACAGTGTTGTCTGTAACGAGAGAACACTGTCCGGAGGCCGGCAGTGCACTGAGAAGGCTCCAGGCGCCAATGACCATAGATGTTGGACGCCCATAGATGATTTTTCCACTTTTTTGCAATATTCTCAAAAATGACTCCAACGATTTTCTTGAAACTTAATATATGAACTACACTTAGAATGATCTACAATTTTATATTTGTAACTTCTTTCTGGAGTAAAATTCGTTTAAGGCCACTTTTTGGAGAAAAGTGGGGTTAGATTGTCCCCTAAAGTGCTATTTCAATTTATTACACAATTCTATCATCTAAAAAAAAATATTAATTAGAATAAAATATGTTGTAGAAATTCCGAATTTAAAGAAATCGGATGAACGAAAGTGCGTTTTTACTGGCAAGTATTTTTCAGTTTTCTGCTATTTCCACTAAAACTGCTCCAACGATTTTCCTTAAAATAAGTATGTGAATTACACATATATATAGAGCTACAACTTTTATTTGTAACATTTCTCCTGGTAAAGTCATTTAAGAGGGTTTTTGGTGTTATGTTTTTCTGTATAGTGCTATCTTAGTTGATTATACATTTCTACCATATAAAAAAAAAAATTAGAAATAAATAGATTGCCAAAATTTCGAGTTTAAAGTAAAATTAGTGAACAAAAATGTGTTTTTACTGAACAGTTTTTTTTCATTTTTTGCGATTTTCTCCACAAAAACTTCGACGAATTTCATTAAATTTGTTATACTAACTATAAAAATTGTCAATTATAATTTTGAAAACTGGAATAAGAGAAAGTTGTGTGAGTGATTCATACAGCTTTTTTTTTTTAAATGTTAAAATTAAAAGCGATAGGTTTATATCTGCGCAGTTAGCAATCCAACTTTAAGGGATGCCATATAGTAGTTTTCGAGAAATTCCAAAACTTTCGGAACCTAATATATAATGTTTTTATACATGTTAGAACTATACATTGTACTGAAGTGGTATTTTAGAAGGAACTTTATAACACTCACATGCGGAGGACCCGCGTTCGAGTCCAGCTGTGCTACCCTTAGACTTTTTTTCTTCCTAGGAGCCTCTACAGCTCACTGTCCGGTGATGGACAGTGTTGTATGTAACGAGAGAACACTGTCCGGAGGCCGGCAGTGCACTGAGAAGGCTACGGGCGCCAATGACTATAGATAAAAGCCTTAATAAAAAAAAAAAAAATCTGGTGTGAAACACTCACACAACTTTCTCTTACTCCAGTTCTCAAAATGATAATTGACAAATTTTATAGTTTGTATACCAAATTTAATGAAATTCGTCGAAAACTGAAAAAACTGTTCAGTAAAAGCGCACTTCCGGTTTACTAATTGTCTTGAAACTCGAAATTTCAGTCATCTATTTATTTCTAACTAATTATGTTTGGATGATAGAATTGTATAATGAACTAGGATAACTAGGATAGCAATTTAGATGAAAATCTAACCCTACCCCTCCCCTAAAAGTGCCCTTAAAAGAATTTCCCAGAGAAATGTTTTAGATAAAAGGTGTAGATCTTTGCATGTTTAGTTTATATACGAAGTTTCATAAAAATCGTCGGAGCCATTTTTGAGAAAATTTTGAAAAAGTGAATACATCATTTAGTAAAGTGGTAAAGTAAACGCACTTCCGGTTATCCGATTTTTTTCAAACTCGGAATTTCAACAACATATTTAATTCTAATTAACATTATTTAGATGACAGAATTGTGAAATAAAACTGAAATAGCACTTTAGATGAAAACCTAACCCCCACCCCTCCCCCAAAAGTGCCCTTCAGAGCATTTTCCCGGAGAAATGTTCAAATAAAAGTTGTAGCTCTTTGTATGTGTGTTTGATGTTTCGAGTTTAAAGAAAATCGTCGGAGCCATTTTTGAGAAAAATCGCAAAAAAGTAAAAAATCTAACTAGTAAAGTGGTACTTCCGGTTGAGGAATTTTGACAGATAACGTACTGTCAGATCCCACGGTGATACCTAAACGGAATATCAAGTTTCAACTTTCTACGGTTTTTCGTTTTTGAGCTATGCTGTTCACATACACACACACACACAGACCATTTAATAAAAACCACTTTTTTGGACTCAGGGGACCTCAAAACGGATATTTCCGGTGAAAACTCGATATCGAAAATTTGACACGATTACAATACTTCCTCTTACTAGGAGTAAGAGAAAGTAAAAAAAAAAATTTCTAGTTAATATATTTTACATATGTAATTTCCAATATACAGTTGCTCTAGTGATTATGTCAACTGTGTTTATATTACCATATGTATAATACTAAATGAATATTATTATACTTTGTTAATAACGCCTAATTTAATTTATAACTTGGTTTTTAAATAACAGATTTTATTATTCTTGAAATGAATTACAAATGAACAAAATATATATATCGTGAATACAATGAATTAATAAATGGAACAAAAAATATAAGTAAATCATACCTGAAAAGAATAATAAAAAATTCCATATTATTAACCACAGTAAAATAAACATAACGATTTAAATAATATTCACTTAGTATTATATCTAATATGGGCATAATATGCCGTATTAAACAACACAGCTGACATAATCACTAGAGCAACATTATATTGGAATTTACACATATATTTGAAATTATTGTATTTCTAATTATCCTTAATGTTAGATGTTTGGTGGAACCGTGCTATATTCTAATCAAGTACGCGACAGTAGTGTCAGCCGCCTATGAGCAAAACTTTAGATGGCGCACCTACAACCAATCATTTTGTTCAAATATATCCCTAGTAAAAAAAAAAGAAAAGAAAAATAAGAAATTAAAAACAGAGATATTTTCCGTGATAGCCTGGCTTCATTTTGTTGTCATCGATCGACCAGTTTAGGACAGTTTCGCTTATCACTGTCTTAATAAAAACATTGTGTTAATACAGATTTGCACTGAGCAAAATCAGTTTATACACTCCCGTACACTTCCTCCCTTATAGTGTATATATACACTTCCCTTATAGTGCACTCCCGAGTGAAGGGCAAATCTGTGTTATCACACTGGTTTTATCAAAATAGGATGACATAAGATAGGATCCCATTTCACCAAGTTAAACCTATTGATGAACACAAAAAGAAGCCAGGCTATCACGGAAAATATTTCTGATGCTTTCCAGCTCTGCGGAACCCAACCACAACAAAAAACTGGAAAAAATAAATAAAACGTAGAATCATTCTGTTGAGGATTAGTGACCGTAAACTTCATTGTATGCAGTGTTCATCATTGCTTCCTTGCTTAATATGGCATTTTTAGCTTACCCGGAATTCCCGCAAAAATTAAGTGTCCCAAAAAAATGATTCAATTTAAGTGCAGTATCATCTTATTATAAGTCATTAGACTGGGTAGACTGCGCGCTGGGCAGGTCATGTAGCAAGGTTAGCAAATGGATGAGGTGCTCAGAATGGGCCTTGAGGAAAGGGTCCAAAGGACATGTTTTTGTGAGGGATTGGGAGAAGGCGGAACTATATTCCTCGAGGGCAAACCAACCAACTCCCGTCCACCTTAAAAGAAATGCTTGGAAAGATCTATATCTTCCCTGCTAACAACGACCCCCATGAGTCCATTCCTCAGTACGTGAGTGCAGAGCAAGCTCTGCCGGGCTGTCTCACGTTTCATGGTGCCATTATGTAGAGAGTCCCTGCTAGAGTCTCCTACTTAAAGGCCCAGAATGGTCACTGGCCCGACCTTGGACAGGCAAGTTTGTCCATAGGCCTACGGTTTCGCAACACCTTCCTGCCAAGGCCGGGACTTTGCCTTGCCTTTGCCAGATGAAGCGGGTATTCCGTACCCAGGGTCCAAAGGACAAGGAGAAGTTGGTAAACTCCGATGGGTTGATGGCGTCAGCGAAGACTCCAAAAAATTATGAAGTGTGAGAAATTGGAAGGCTGCCGCACAAACAGAGAGGACTGGCAGAAGCGGATCGAGGAGGCCAAGGCTCAGTAATGGGCTGTAGAACCGTGGATCATCATCATCTTATTATTAGTAAAGATTATAGATAAAATCTTTTATTTACCTTAAAATCTGCTGTGAAACACTCACAAGACTTTCTCATGCACCAATTTACATAGTTACATAGTCTGTAGTTTATCGAACTCTAATATATGACACTCCTTCTTATTATAATTTATTTGTTTAATTGCACTAATAATTAATTCGATTCCGTTTTTTTTTATGTTGTTGCGAGAAACTAGATTTTGATTGCATTAGCTCATGCATAGATCTTTTTTTAGTACTCTGTATTGTGGACTGCCCCACATACATAAAATTAGGGACACTGCAGTGAATAGCTAAAAACTCCAGGTCTAAGAAATGTTTTTAAACTGAATATTATGAATTCCTTGGAGACAATTTTTGGGTATTTAACATCAATTTTATTTTATTCCATTCATATAAATGGCCAGATATAAAATGGCGGACTTACATTGGGTTGTTGGTTCCGCCTAATTCTCTTTTGCATTAATTTCCAACAATGGAATGAAAATTCTGTATTTTTTTCTTTATAGCTCACATTGAATTACATAAAACACTAAATATTATGTTAGAAATAACTAGATTTTTTTGCATTTTTTATATAAAAAATTTTTATATTGGACAATTTCGTAATTTATTAAATACTTTATTTATATTTAATAAATAAATTAATATAAATAAATAAATAGGGAAAATTAGTAAAATAAATAATAAAACTAGTTTTTTTCAAAGAAATAATTAGCTATAATTGATTAACCAATCACAGTGTAGAACAGAAGGTGTGAAATATGGATGGATGTATGTTAGGCCAATCAGAAATTTACAATTATGTTGGCCACGCCCAGTTGACCACATCCTTTACTTCTACACTGTGATTGGATAGTAAATATAGTTTCTCCTCGCAGTTAACAAAACCTGCAATGACGTTTTATCAGCTAAACCCGGTCAACAGAACCACAAGATCCTAGTTGAACAAATCTGCATTAAGGTTCCGCGAAGTATTTCTATGAAACTTTGGCCATTGGTATTCGTCTAAACATGCCTCTGATATGCTGTAAAAACTGATTTTGTCACTCTTCTGGGAATACCATAGAAAATAGGGGACTCATAAAAGGTCTCATTTCTCATTGCATGCCTTGGTACCTTATGTAGAGTGAGCTTATTAGACTTCCCCATCTCGGTGAAGAATTAAATACAGTTCCATACCACCTCAGAATTAACCTGGTGAACAAATTGGCTTTATTGCAGCCTGCGTTATCGCACCTCCATTCCATTTCAGAATCTCTTTAGCACAATGATGTTATTATAGCTACGATCACCGTTGGAAAACTGTGGCATATCTGCGAGGAGCTGTAGATTCCGACTTCGCCTCCATTCGCATCCTTCTTAGAACCTCGTGGCTCTCGGTCCATTTGATCTATCTGTAGTATTAATGTATGGAAATCATTTCTGTAGTTATGAATCGAACCATACTATCCGCGGGCATGTTTCAGGGTTCGATTCTGTTTAATCAAAATCTTTTGATAAGAAACGATTGTCGCAAAATAATTGGCACATATACGTTTATATAATTTTTAGCGAAGGTAGCACTTCATGTTAACTGAAATATTGATTTTTTTAATTTCTTTTAAAACAACAAAAAAGGTTTCGAACTCTTCACAAACTAGAGACCAATTTTTTTAAAAAGCATTTATTTGTTTTATCTTGAGACATCTATTTTTTGTGAAAACTCAATTTAGAAAATATATCACTAATCAAATAAGTTTTGAAGCAATATCAGAAATGTAAATCCTATAGATTGATATAAACTAAAATAAATAACCTCATCAAACTTTGTTGATATTAATTAAAGAGAAGGTTGTATGTCTCATACATGAGCTTCATGTAGTGTGTGCACAAAATAGATACAGACAACATTTAGTGTATATGTATGTATGTATGTATGTATGTGTGTGTGTGTGTTCATATATATGTTGCGGTGATGTACAAGCTAAGAGAACGGATCAGTTAACAAGCAAACACACACACAGTTGTTCCTTACCATCCTCACTCAGCCTGCAGTTAACTGCACTACACACTAACGCGCCCTCCTGCTGCTGCTGCTGCTGCTGCTTCTACACGTCGTACATACCCGCACAAAATATTCCTGCTACCTCCTAACTAACCACACATACATACATGTACGAACTTCTACTAGTAGTCATGTTACATACATACTCAAACTGAAAGGTCAACTCTAAACTACACCAGATTACAATTTCCGACAATTCAACATGATAGACAAAATATATATATATATATATAATACATTTATACTATATAATTTACAATTACTTAATTCTTACTCGTTTAAAACAAAAATTTAAAATTTTGCAATAAAATTAGTATAATTAAATTTCTGTTCGTTTTTATTGCACTTAGATTAATTTGATTTTTAACTTCCTTTTTATTAAAACATACATTCTTAAAATAATTAATTTTGTACTTTCTCTTACCCAAGAGTAAAATTTTGTTCTCTTAAAAATAGTTTCTCTGCTTCTCTTTTCCAAATCTCATAGGGATTGAGGTAGGCGGATCTTGTGGTATGGAAATGTATTACATCTCATGTGACGTGGCAGATGAAGTAGCATTTGGTTGGGCGGAGTGCCAATGATTTGCTGCTTGCAATCCATTGATTTTACCTACAACCAAAGGTATGGAAATAATTGAAGGTAATTTTGGTTGTCTCCTCCAGAAGCGCAGTAGCCTAAAATGTCCGTTGCAAAAAAATGTTAATAAGCTAGTGATAAGTTCGCGGAATTGGAAGGATGTACAGCGTAGAGAGAGGCTCAAAATAAATAGGTGGAGCATGAGAATTAATCTCTGTCAAGTACAAACGTCTTTAAAAAAAAAAAAGAAGCCGTATTGTACTAGACACATTTCAGGATATTACATAAAAAAGATTAGTCTAAATGGGTATTTATTTTTAATCTGATCTTCTGTTCAATAAACTGTAAAGCAACTATGCTCGAAAGTGATTTTTGTTTTGTTTAATATCATCATAGTTTATTTGATAACGAATCAGTTAGAATCTTAAATAATCTTTTCTTCAACCTTAATAATTTTATCAGCAATTCCAAGATGATGTGAATTGAACATGATGGCCACCACGGACTTTTATTGTCCTTGAAAGGAAGGCCTCCAAAGTAGTTCTTCAATTGATGAAGATGCTATGTCACAAGCGTAGGTATACTTACTTTCTTACACAGATTACTTGAAAAAAAAAAAATATATATAAAAAAAAGATGAATACTATCTAATTAAAATAAAAGCACAAACAAAAATAAAACAAGAAGTAAAGGATGTTGAAACATAAAGTAACAAGCTGAGTTTATAAGAAGAAGACGAATTAAATTAAGTGTGGTCATAGAAACGACAGTAGTGGCGCTGCTCCTATTTCTCTAACGACAATCAATCTGACACGCCTGACAGACTTCTCGTTCACACACACACCATCGTCTTTTTTCAATCTCATCAAAGAATTAAAAAAAAAAAAAAAAACTAAGAAAGAACGTCGTCACAGTTTTTACTGCACTCTAAGTTTTATTATTTTTACTTTTTTCAAGTCACACTAAGCCATGATTCTTAGAAGAGTTGGTGGTGACATGGCACTTTATAATTATGTACGTAATAATAATAATAATAAAATGCAAAAGTTATTGTCTTTTATGAAAGATATGTCATTTGAAAATTATTGTTACTATATATACATACATACATACATACACACACATACTTAAATGAAACGAATTTCCGGTGGTTTTTGCCCCCTCTTCCTTCCATAAAAAAAAAATCTTCAAGTATGTATTACAATAAAACAACTTTATATACATATCCACCCACATTTACTTAACAGAAATAATTAATGTGAAATAAAATTACTATATTAATAATGTATTGTTATAAACGTAATTGAAAACATTTATTTAAAACCTTCAAAATATCATAATGAGTCATTCTCATCACGACTATTTGCAAGGTAAATCCTTGGGTACTAAGTATTGTAAATTATATTGTAGATTTTTTTTGTTTCTATTAAAAAAAGATAATCTATGATAGAATATAATGGGGACATAATATTGCAAAATCATTTTTCAATCAAAAAATTTCAATTGAAATAAATGATAAACTTATTTAGAAATTGATTCAGCCATTTACCTTCATTATTTAATTTTTAAAGGATCCAGAAATTTTAAAAAGTAATAAATTCAGTTTTTATCTAAATTTTTTTTTTTTTTTTTTTTTTTTTTTTTTTTTTTTTTTTTTTTTAACTTTCTCTTACTTTCTAGTAAGAGGAAGTATTGTAATCGTGTCATATTTTCGATATCGAGTTTTCACCGGAAATATCCGTTTTGAGGTTCCCTGGTTCCAAAAAAGTAGTTTTTAAGCAAATGGTCTGTGTGTCTGTGTGTATGTGAACAGCATAGCTCATAAACGAAAAATCGCAGAAAGTTCAAATTTGATATTCCGTTTCGGTATCACGATGTGATCTGACAGTACATTATCTGTCAAAATTCCTCAACCGGAAGTACCACTTTACTAGTTTGGATTTTTTCCTCTTTTGCAATTTTCTCAAAAATGGCTCCGATGATTTTCATTAAACTTCAAACATCAACCACACATACAAAGAACTACAACTTTTATTTGAAACATTTCTCCGGGAAAATGCATTGAAGGCCACTTGTGGGGGAGACGGGGGGTAGGTTTCCATCTAAAGTGCTATTTCAGTTTATTAGACAATTCTGTCATCTAAATAATGTTAATTAGAATTAAATATGTTGTTGAAATTCCGAGTTTTCGGATAACCGGAAGTGCGTTTAAATCTGATAACGATAACCGGAAGTGCGTTTACTTTACCATTTTACTGAATGATTTATTCACTTTTTCGCAATTTTCTCAAAAATGGCTCCGACGATTTTTTTGAAACTTCGTATATAAACTAAACATGCAAAGATCTACAAGTTTTATCTAAAACGTTTCTCTGGGAAAGTTTTTTTAAGGGTACTTTTAGGGGAGGGGTGGGGTCAGATTTTCATCAAAGTGCTATCCTAGTTAATTATACAATTCTATCATCCAAACATAATTAGTTAGAAATAAATATAGATGGTTGAAATTCCGAGTTTCAAGAAAATTAGTAAACCGGAAGTGCGCTTTTATTGATCAGTTTTTTCAGTTTTCGACGAATTTCATTAAATTTGGTACACAAACTATAAAATTCGTCAATCATCATTTTGAGAACTGGAGTAAGAGAAAGTTGTGTGAATGTTTCACACCAGATTTTTTTAACCTAAAAACTTCATCCATAGATATTTATAATTGATATTAATTTATTTTTATCTCATCATATTACTGCGCTAATCTCATTACTATCGAAGCGTTCTTATAATTTTTTTTTTTTTCCTTATCACACAAGTGAACCAACCCTAAAGTATTCGCCTTCCTCTTTCCTGCACCAGCAATCACTTCTCTACTTCAAGAATGACATTCGCATTCTTAGTCAACCATCTATCCATCGCAATTCTGAAATCTAACTTTCCTTATGGTTTTTTTTTTTTTTTTTGTGGAGTTAATTTTGATATTTTACATTTTTATAAACTGGCTTTATCCAGAAGGAACAAGATTGCTTTTTGGAAACAAAATATTTGATGTAACACTCACAATACTTTCTCTTAATACGGGTATTATCTAGTTAAAATTTCAAATACTCCCCCCTCCTCCATTTACATGTTCCTTACCATGTTCGTTACCTTGGATTATATTTAGACAGGCAATTCACCTAGAGATTTAAACGAAACACCCTCAACTGGCATATATATGTCCATAAAGACAACTTTACGTATATCTCGTATATCTTACTGTTCGCTCCAATTTGAACACACATACTAGAACTGTACGGGCACTACAAAAAAATGTTTCAACCTCAATAGAATTCAAACTCAAAAGTCAAAAATCCTCGACGCTTTTTTTTAAGTTTCCAACCACACCATTCCAACGATCTTAAAAGATCCTGTTTGTCAACGAGATCTCGTAACACCCTGATACAACAAATTCCACAGTCACCTAATCCCTCCATCCAAAATCCCCCTTGTCCAAGCGCTCTATTCACACTCACTCCTAGATAATTCCCAAAGACGGTTTGAAGTACCGTTGTACATGAGCCCGGGCGACCTCATGGATATATAATTGATACTGATATTTCATGATATAGTTGACAACATAAAGTTGATGGTGTTATTTGCAGTGGAAATGTATTGCCATTACTATGAATTTTCTATATTGATTAATATTTTTTTTTTCAATGAATATGATTGTAGGAGTTGTTAAAGTCGACGATGTGATTTGTTCTAGATGCTAAGTTGTACTAAGGCGGTCGTTACTATTATTTTGTTATTTTTGTTTATTTATTTATTTTTTACTTTTATTTATTCCTAGTAAGAGGAAGTACTGTAATCGTATCAAATTTCGATATCGAGTTTTCACCGGAAATACATGTTTGGAGATATCTTGAGTCCACAAAAATGGTTTTTAGCAAATGGTCTGTGTATATGTATGTATGTGAACAGCATAGCTCGAAAACGAAGAATCGCAGAAAGTTCAAACTTGATATTTCGTTAAGGTATCACCATGGGATCTGACCGTAAGTTATATATCAAAAGTCCACAACCGAAAATGCCACTTTACTAAATGAATTTTTTTTCACTTTGTCGCGATTTTCTCAAAAATGGCTCCGACGATTTTCTTGAAACTTCGTATATAAACTAAACATACAAAGATCTACAACTTTTATTTAAAACATTTCTCGGGTAAAATTCATTTAAGGGCACTTTTGGGTGACAGGTGGGGTTAGAGTTTCCTCTAAAGTGCTATTTCAGTGTTTATTATACAATTCTATCATTAATTAGAATTAAATGTGTTGTTGAAATTCCGAGTTTGGATAAAAATAGGATGACCGGAAGTACGTTTACATTACCACTTTACTAAATGATTTTTTTACACTTTTTCGCGATTTTCTTGAAACTTCCTACATAAACTACACATACAAAGATACACAACTTTTATTTAAAATATTTCTCTCCAAACATAATTAATTAGAAATAAATAGATGGCTAAAATTCCGAGTTTCAAGAAAATTAGTTAACCGGAAGTGCGTACTTTTACTGAACAATTTTTTTTTTTTTAGTTTTTGATGAGTTTCATTAAATTTGATACTAAACTAACTATAAAAATTTGTCAATTTTATAATTTTGAAAACTGGAGTTATAGAAAGTTGTGTGAGTGTTTCACACCACACATTTTTGAAAAATTACTGTAACTGAAAATCCTATGAGTGAATTAACTATAAACCAGATTTTCTCGTAAAAAAAAACGGTTATTTTTGTGCGCAATTTACTTTGTGGCATCTTTTCCTCTTGCACATTTATCTCACACCAGTTTAAATCAAAATTATTTAAAAGTTTATTTTCATTTTATTTAAATTATATTTTCCAGTTCAGATATTATCCAAAGTTCAGTGTATAAACTTTAATAATTAATTTTAAAAATAACAGACGGTGGGAGATAAATTATAATTAAAAAAAAAATATATATACTAACTAAATAAACACATTATTAGTAGATTTGTCCTTCGAGCGGAGCGGTCTGTTTCAAGGTTCCTTGGTGAGGTGCATTGACTTACACCAACAAGCCGCCGCCGAGTGAGAGAATACAGGGTGATCCTTGTTGTAAAAAAGGTGATTGAACAATCATCCTTGACTAAACAGCTCTTTCCACTTCACTCCCTTTCAACCAACTTTATATTTGTTTTCTAAAAACTATATATGTATTTTATATAAAAGAAGGAAAAAAAAACAAAAAGGCTAAGAAATGAATGAACAAAAATAAAAGATGGAGAGTTATTCACCTCTTTCTCTACCACTTTAATTTGCATAATTTACAATATACGAGATTTATTTATTTTTTTTTTTTTTGTTCTTCAAACATTTTTTTAATTTTTGTTATATTATTACAAATTTATACAACCCAAAATATTCTTTGTTATTTATAAATTATTTTATGTTCTAATTTTAATAAATAGCCATTATTATTTGGAGAAATAAGAATAAATACTCATTTCCAACGAATATGGCAGGAAAATAATCTGGCGTGAAACACTCAAATGATTTTCTCTTACTCGAATCAAATTATATAGATATATATATTGTAACGCCGCCAGTGGTGCCATCTAGGAGAGAAGACAGGTACCTAGGTTCCCTTAGTGGCTGCAGGAAGCGCTGGCGGCGCTCTAGATTTCCCTGGAATATTTGAGAACGTTCTGGAAGGTTCGCTACCGGTATAAATAGAGGGACCACAGAGAGTTGAGAGAGGTCCCAGTTACAAACGAAGTTATTAGTTTGTGAAAAGTGTACAAAAGTGAACAAAGTGAACTTTTGTGGTTTAAACTGTGAAATAATTATTATTAAGCGTTGTATTTAGTAATTTATTGTGTATAGCAATAAATTGGTGTTTTCTTTATTGAAGTTTAGAGTATTTTATCTATACGAACCCACTTAAAACTAGTTGCAGTAGCTAGTTGAGAAAGAAAAAAACGTTACAATATGTATAAGATTAGATTAGATTCGATTCGAAAGGGAAGGGCGAGCCTCATTCCACTAAGACCCACGATAAGAGGTTTATTGTGGATCCCCTAAAATTATAGCACATCCTTCAACTTCGCCCACTTAATCAGGCGTAACAAAACTGAGAGCGGCTCCGTCATGAAGCTTATAACTTCGGGATTGCTTGTCCCCAGTTGAAGAAACCTTCATTCACAAAGGATATGTGTGCCGGGGTTTCTGCCTCAGTTTTACAGAATCGGCAAGTAACGCGTTATCCGCAAGTAACAAGTGGTGCATGTGTGCCTATTCAGACTACAATGCCCTGTTAGTAGACCCACTATTATTAGCCTTATATCCCTTCGGCTATGACTCAATAGATCCCTGGTAAATTTAGAAGCAAATGTCTCTTATTAAAGAGTTTTGCCTGCCTCTGTCATGGTGTACTCTCCCACCAATGCAGACGCTGTACTTCTATCCAACCCTTGATAGAAGTTTGAATTAGGCTCTTGGACATCCCGCAGAAGAGTTCGGGGCCTATAAAGGTATCCTTCGAACCCTCTCTCTCCAGGGCATCCGCCTTCTCATTGTCCAGGAACCCCGGCATGTCCCGGCACCCAGGCGAGTGTCAGTTTGTTCTGAGCACCCACCTCGGTTAGGGCAGTTAGTCCAATCTCACACCAGTCTTGAGACTATTTGTTGTGAAGAAACTGCCCTCAGGGCTGCCTAACTGTCGGAGTATATGGCCACTCTCCTACCTTGTAAACCTTGCCTTATATTCTCCTTAGCGCAGAGCTGAACCGCCACAACTTCAGCCTGAAAGACTATGACGTACTTCCCTAGGGTGGCCTTAATCTTGACTTTAGGCCTGCCCCTATAGACCCCAGCTCCGTCCCCAGCCGGAGTTTAGGAGCCGTCTGTATAACAGACCAAATTAGCGCATACGGAGGGATCAACGTCCCAGTCGCCTCTGTTCAGTGTAACAATTTGGAAGTTCCTCTCAAAGTGATACCTGGGAACCATCCTGAATAGACATTCCAAGTGGATTGTCAGCCTTAATTTCCTCAATCAACCTCTGGTTACTGCTATCATGTCTAGAGGTGATGGGTGGTGGCCCCCCTGCAAGAGCCTATGGATTCCAATTTTGACTTCGCCTTAAACGAGGATATGTAGTGGTGGCAAATTAAGGAGAACTTCCAGCGCCGCAGTCGGGGTGGTTTTTCATGGTACCCATGGAACCCAGGCATGCTCGCCTTTGAATCCCACTCAACCTTTCCGCCACGCCCTTCTGCAGCGTCTTGGTCCACCATGCCACCGACCCATATGTAATCATGGGTCTGATGATAATCTATATATCATCTGACATAATCTATATATAATCAGTCTGATTGTATATATAATATATATATTTTCTGGCAAATTCTGCTAATGAATTTAACCTCTCAAGAGGTGGAGAGGAGACAAGTACAATCTAACAACCCTGGCAGTTAGAAAGTGTTTGTAGTCTAGAAAACCGTGCCAATAACATTGAACCAACCCTTCCGCATAATATTTGTAATTTAACACCACAATTTCCCCCGCAAAACTATACCAAATTATTTATTATTAATTTAAACTTACTATGATTTTTTAATATATGCCGATTTTTACTTTGTATTTAGAAAAAAAAATTCTAGATGGAATTTTTTAGATAATATAAACCAATTATTCAGGTTGGTTATTAATATATATATTTTTTTATACTTGCATATTTATTATTAAAATTCATATTTTATAACTCGTTTTATTACTTTTTAATTTGTATAAAATGTGATGTACTTGAAAAAAAATAAATAAATAAATAAATAAATAAATATGTTCCTTTGGGTTTATTTGTTTATAGAATTACTCTTGAATATGACAAACAGATTGCTAAAATTCCACTTAAAATTTTTTCTAAATAATATTATTATTTTGAAAATTCTTCCATAAATCGATGAATTTATATCAGTGCAGTTAGATTTTTTTATATCTACCGGAAGTTTAAAACAAAATCTTTATAATCCGTTTCCGAAAAAAAATCCAGAAAAACTTAAAAACCTATTCTAAACTTGCATTAACAGTAAATTGAGTTTTCACCGGAAATACATGTTTTTAGGATCCATCAAACGGAAGTACGACATTACTGATTTGTTTTTTGTTTTTTTAAGGTTCCGCATAAAGTTTTAAGGTGTTTATAAGAACATCGACAGTTTCATTAATCTTGGAATACTAACTTCTGTGTTTCTATTAACAGAAATATCTCAAACACGAAAAGTCACAGGAAGCTCTGTCTTAGTATTCCGTGTAGTAGTTACTACTATCGCATTAGATACGAAATATTTCTGGCAAAATTCATCAACCGGAAGTGTGTATTGAATTTACTTTTTACTTTCTCTTACTCTTTGTAAAGAGGAAGTATTGTAATCTTGTCAAATTTTCTATATCGAACTTTCACCGGAAATATCCATTTTGAGGTCCCCTGAGTCCAAAAAAAAGTGGTTTTTAGCAAATGGTCTGTGTGTGTGTCTGCGTATGTAACAGCATAACTCAAAAACGAAAAACCGTAGAAAGTTGAAACTTGATATTCCGTTTAGTTATTAACATGGCATCTGACAGTAAGTGGGTCATCTGTCAAAATTCCTCAACCGGAAGTACCACTTTACTTGTTGTTTTTTTTTACTTTTTTGCGTTTTTCTCAAAAATGGCTCCAACGATTTTCTTAAAACTTAGTATATCAACTATACATACAAAGAGCTACAATTTTTATTTTGAAACATTTCTCTGGAAAAATTCATTTAAGGGCAGTTATGGGGGGAGCGGTTAGGTTTCATCTAAAGTGCTATTTCAGTTTATTTAAACAATTCCATCATCTAAATAATGTTAATTAAAATTAAATATTTTGTTGAAATTCCGAGTTTGAAAAATATCGGATGACCGGACGTGCATTTACTTTACCACTTTGCTAAATGATTTTTCCACATTTTCGCGATTTTCTCAAAAAATGGCTCCGACGATTTTCTTGAAACTTCGTATATAAACTAAACATACAAAGATCTACATCTTTTAATAAAAACATTTCTCTGGGAAAATTCATTTAAGGGTACTTTTTGGGGAGGGATGGGGTTACAGCTTCCTCTAAAATGGTATCGTAGTTGATTATGTAATTCTATCATCCAAATAAAATTAATTAGAAATAAATAGATGGCCGAAATTCCAAGTTTTAAGAAAATTAGTAAACCGGAAGTGCGCATTTATTGAAAAGTTTTGTCAGTTTACGACGAATGTCGTTAAATTTGATACACAAACTATAAAATTTGTCAATTATAATTTTGAAAACAGGAGTAAGAGAAAGTTATGTGAGTGTTTCACACCAGATTTTTTTTTTTATGTTAGTAACAATCCTGAATTCACTAGAAATAAATCGGAATTTTTAGTCTGAATGTTCAATGTTGTTTCTCTCCAGTTGTGATCAATGCTAAAAAAAAAAAAAAAAAAAAAAATCAAACATTCACAGAAAACATTTTAAAAATACATTCATCTATATATATTTCTAAAATTAAGTATTTAATAACATTTTATTGATCAGCAGCCAAACGATTGAGGGAGGAGAGAGCCAGTTAATTTTGGCTTAAAAGAATAATAAACTTTTAGAAAATTAAGATGCCGTAACCTCTTAAATAAATAGTTATAAAAATAAAATATAACTTTTAATCAATGTGGTTTTTTTTTTCACCCCCACACTAATGTGTGACGTATTGAAATATAGTGGCCAGTCCATATATTTATACGAAAAGAAAATAATATAAAAATTGATTGGACGTACTATTGTGTTTAAGTGGCTGTCATTACTTAAGTAGTGGAGTGGCCACCCAATATGTGTCGCGTCTGTATATGAGTGAGATAGTGTGTGTGTGTTTGTGTGTAGGTAGCGGCGCCCTCAGCCAGAGATATAATGTTGCCAAGGTGAACAACATCCTTCATCAATCTAACTATCTCACTATCTCTGCTGGGTTGCCTGTGTACCAAGCAGTGACAATCTCAAATAAAGAAATCACACATTCCTTGTTATTGGGCACCAATCTCGCGCACACACACATATCTCTCTCTTATCATCGTTCGCTTTGTAATTTTAATGGTCAATTTGTTTATTATTTGACTTTTTATCAAAACAAGGTATAAATTAACATCGATGCTAGGTTAATTTTTTGGATTTTTTATTATTATTATTTATTTATTTATTTATTTTTTTTTTTGGCTCCAGTGTTCGCTTTGATTATAACCGAACGTTTGTTTTATTTTTATTACATTGAAACTTGATATTCAGCCTTTATAAATTGACCTTGTCCGTCCAGCTTCTTATATTAGCTATGTCAGATTTAATCTTAACAAAAAGTATTATTTAATAATCGAGTTGCAGTTCTTTTATTATAAAATTTATAAAAATACCGCTGATTATTTAGTAAAATAGGAATCCATGTTGTTTTCATGTTTTGAAGTTATACTTTGTCTAAAATTAACACTAAAAATTCAGGATTTTTAATGATGTATTCCTTAAATTCCCATTGGTGATGGGTACGTATTTATTCTGATAATACATTGAAAGGAAGGCAAGGATTCATCTTTCCCACTAATCCATCCGGTTATAAGAAAATCGCAAAACTCTGAAAAAAAAAAAACCATTTTGAAAAGTCATACTTCCGGTGGATTTATACTTTAATGGATTTTTAAAACTTTTGTATTTTTTTTTTTTTAAACACTTAATGTAGTTAGTCTAGGAATTTTTAAGAATATCTGTGGAAGCATTTCCTGAGAGAATCAAGAAAAAATCCTGGATGAAACCAAATTCAGTAAAGTCGCGGGATTTGTTGTATTTTTGGGGGTGGCTGGGGATTTTGATTGACACCTTCGTTGCGTATCCTTATATTAGCATTTTTAGCATATAAGCTTTTTTTTTCGTATTCAATCGAAAATTTATTACTTCCTCTCGTATAGCAGTCTAGAGATAGTAAAAAGTAAACTCTGCGGAAATTCCATAAACTTTCTAGTAATGCATTTCTTAATTTCTTGTGGGCCAATTTTACTGAAATAAAAGATTCAATAAAGTATCATGAAGCCCATGAGCTTATTTAGGATGATGTTAGAGTACCACCTTTAGAAGAAAGCTAATCGTAACGCGTCTTTAGAAAAAAAAAAAAATGTTTTAAAAATAAGTAATGGAGATTACTTTCAATGAATTATGAAGAATAATTTTTTGTTTTCAATGCCCTAAGTGCTTGGCAAATTTGTTGTCAATCATCTTCTTGCAGTACAATAGAGTAAATTCATGATTTTTCTTTCTCTTACTCCTAGTAAGAGGAAGTACTGTAATCGTGTCAAATTTTCGATATCGAGTTTCACCGGAAATATCCGTTTGAGGTCCCCTGAGTCAAAAAAAAGTGGTTTTAGGCAAAGGTTTGTGTGTGTGTGTGTGTGTGTGTGTATGTGTGTTTGTATGTGTATGTGAAATAGCTCAAAAACGAAAAATTGAAGAAAGTTCAAACTTGATATTCCGTTTAGTTATCACCATGGGATCCGATGGGTCATCTGTCAAAATTCCTCAACCGGAAGTACCATTTAACTGGTTGGATTTTTTACGTTTTTGCGTTCTGGATGAGGGTTGGGCTTAAGTTTTCATCTAAAGTGCTATTTCAGTTTATTAGACAAAATTCTGTCATCTCTAAATAATGTTAATTAAAATTAAATATGTTGTTGAAATTCCGAGTTTGAAAAAAAATCGGATTACCGGAAGTGTGTTTACTGTACCAGTTTACTAAATAATTTCATCACTTTTTCGCCATTTTCTCTGAAAGTGGCTCCGACGATTTCCTTGAAACTTCCTATATAAACTAAACATACAAAGATCTACAACTTTTATTTAAAACATTTCTCTGGGAAAATTCATTTAAGGGCACTTTTGGAGGAGGGATGGGGTTATGTTTTTCTCTAAAGTGCTCTATCATAGTTGATTATTCAATTCTATCATCCAAACTAAATTAATTAGAAATAAACAGATGGCCGAAATTCCGAGTTTCAATAAAATTAGTAAGCCAGAAGTGCGCTTTTACTCAACAGTTTTTTCAGTTTTCGACGAATTTATTAAATTTTTATACACAAACTATAAAATTTGTCAATTATAATTTTGAGAACTGGAGTAATAGAAAGTTGTGTGAGTGTTTCACATCAGATTTTTTTTGTATTGTTCAAGTATCTTGTGTTGCCTCTTAATGGCAGACGAAAGATGATGTCCATCCATCACTTCCTCTCGGCACACAATGGACAAATGAAACGTTAAATTATAAATAATAAATATTTTTATAATTAATTATGAAGAAACAGTTATATATTTTTATTGAAAAATATTTTAAGAATTGTTTTGCCACAAAAAAAAAAAATATTAAATAACATTGAAAAACTCCAAGTATTAATTTGCGAGGATGTAGATATTTATTTATATTCTATGCTAAATAATCGCATATTCTTATATGATAAAATATCCAAATTTAGCTACTGGTATGTTTATAGCACTGTAATACTTTATCAACGGAAGTAAACGGACGTTATGATTAAAAAAACAAAGGAAAGAGTCATAAAAAATGATTTACAATTGATACTTTCGTCTCTCTTTCTCTTATGTTTTGTGTGTTTGTGTGTGAGAGAGAGAGAGATATTTAGTTTTGGAAATAAGATCCCTTAAGAATAACTACAATAATTATTATAAATGAAAACAATTATAAAATATCAGCTACATAGTTAAGGAATCTTAAAGAGATTGAAAAAATATAATTAGTGAAAAGTCTGTTTGTGTGTGCGTGTGAACAACACGTTTTTTTTTTTTTTTTTACTTTCTCCTATTTTACTTTTTTATTTAGGCCATTTACAACTATACAGACATAATAAGTGATATATTACAATAGAAGATTACAAGGGAATAAAAAACTTGTTAGGAGATGCCACCCAATGGAGGCATTTTTTATTTATTGTCTGTGTTAAGTAGAAAAAAGGTAGTCGTGGGACTAGCGGCGTGTTAGTCTTCTAGGAGGATTGTTTGGGACAGTGTGGGTGGAAAGCCTTTGTATAAGAGAATTTGGGATGGTTGGTGTGGTGGAGTCATGGAATTTTTTATAACGGGATTTTATTAACCGATGGATAAAAGGGAAATTGAGGTCAATAGGAAGGTTTAAGTTGGAAACTTATAAGAGGAGTTGGTAATTCTTCTGAGGATTTTTTGTTTGGAAGGATTGAATATGAAATGAATTGCTTGGTGGAACCTCAAAACTCGCATCCGCATGTTCAAAAGGGGTTTTATGATTGCGTTATAGGTAAGTCTTTTATTTTCGAGAGAAAGTTTTGAGCGTTGTTCAATAAGTCTAGAAAGAAATTTGTATCTCTACTATTGCAGTCTTTTTTCGGGAGTACCAACAGGGCTATTAGTGATACGTTGCTGTGTCTTTCACGGAGCTCTCTCAGGCATCTGTCTGGATCCCTTACTGGACATTGTGGTTTAAGGAGACTTCTCTATGTAATGGGGCTCATGCCAGATCCATTTTGTAGAGTCTGTGAGACAGACGAGGAAACACCCATCCATCTTATGATGACTGATTGCCTGGGTTGTGAGGAAATTAGGTTCGTTCAGGACCTTTGGTCGGAAAAGGATGTCTGTGGAAGAGCTTAGGCTATTTCCCATAAAAGTTATTGTTCGATTTTTTCGGACTGCGGTGAATCTTAGATGGATTAGACCCGGGTCTCGGTTTGTTGTTTTTCTTGGGGAAGCTATATGGGCCGGCCCTGTGGGGCTTTGGTAGTGTAAGGTTTGGTCCCTCCCCCACAGACAAATAATAATAATAATCCAGGCTTTTTATTCTGAGTTTTTCATGTGAATCGTTTATCGAGATAAAGTCCTAAATATCGGATTTTGCCAAACGATTGTGTATTAAGGTCCCGTAGAGGAGTATGGGGGAAATATATCAAATTCGAGAAAATCCTAATAGAAAACTCAAACCTGATATTCCGTTTAGATACTATCACCGGCAATTGACGCGAACCTTTCGGTTTAAAATCCATCAAATGAAAATGCATCTTTACTGATTTTTTTCCCGGTTTATCGCGATTTTATCGGAAATGGTTCCAACGGTTTTTCTTTAAACTTCGTATACTGTCTAAAAAGATAAATGCCTATCACTTTTATTTGAAATATTTTTTTGCAGGAAAATTTATTTTTGTCGGGTTCTGCGGGAGAGGCAACAGCAACGTCAAGCATGCTAGAATTCCAAATCTGCTTCACACTAGATTTTAATGGTATTAATTGGTGTAAGTGGAAATACTTTCTCTAACAGTTTTCAATAGCAGCACCTCTATGATTTCTGTCAGAATTATTAATAAATTATAAAACCCTTATATTGCTACACTAGTCAATACAATGTCCTCACGCGTTGGTTTAGTGGCTAGCACACTCGCCTTTCGTGCGAGAATTCAGGGTTCGATTCCCGTGAGGGCAAAGTTGGTGTTGACCCAGCATCGTGATAAAAATTGGGAAGCTACAGTGAGTAGCGCCCTAGGTAGTAGCGAAGGCCGGAACTAAACGGCGTGGGAACTGCGGCGTGCTTACCACACGCCCCTCATTCAAATCGCCGTCTGGCAAGCCTTGGCCCTTCATGGGCTGTTGTGCCATAAGGTTTTTTTTTAAGTCAATATAATGTTATGCAAAGATTCCGTATTAAATGATTAAATGAGAGTACCATTATATTAACAGCCAACAATAACGGTAGATTAATTTTTGTTTATCTGTTATTATATTGAAATAATAAATAATCATGAGTAAATAAAATATTAACTTCTGTTTTATCTGTTTTTTTTTTTTTTAATAGAAATTTTTCTTTTTTTATTCTATATTAATAATTTTGTGTAGGCGTTCAGTTTTATATATATTTATTTTTAGTATTAATCATATTCTAAGATATTACATGTAGATATTGTATTACATGGAGTCTTTCTTTTTTATTTATATTATATAAAATAAATTAGTAATACAACTATTGTTATTGAAATGTGTGTTTTAAATGTCAGTTTTTAAAACTTTTATTATGCAATAACTTTAGGGCTTTCTCTTTATTTATTTATTTATTTATAAAGGACATCCAAGCCTTGTTTTATCTTTATTTTATTAATATTGTATGTTTTATTATTATGTTATAAAATTTATAGCCATTAACTTTATTTGTTAAAATGCCTCTCCTTAATATTTTGTCCGTACGCATTGCGCCTGCAGAGCTGAGCCCCTGTGCAATAAATTGATTTAAAAAAATAAAATCAAGTGTGTAACATTTTCAACACGACTTTCTCTTCTTTCTGTTAGTACAGTTATTATATAAAAAGACTATCTTTACAGAGATAGTGGGGAGGGGTGGAGACAGTTCCACTAACCAAATAAGTTGTGAAGTTTAACGCCATAAAATCCACAAAACTCTTTGAATTCAATTTCTTTTTGGAAAATTATTATGTGATAAGTGATAACAATTTATCAAATAAATGTGATAACAAGTTATCAAATAACTGTGATAACGTTTATATCTGTGCTAGTAGTATACACCAACTTTAAAGAAAATCGCTATGGTCGTTTCCAAGAGAAAATTAGCCTCCCCCTCCGCCCCCAAACTCAAAAACTTATATTGTAAAGTCACACTTTTCGGTTACCCAATTTTTCTTGGAATTTGAAATTTTGAAGCATTTGCATATAATTTATCAATATTATATAGATAGTAAAAAAGCATACATTGTATTGAAGTTAATACTTTATAAGGAAAGCTTAATATTATTGTTAACCTCCAAAACTCCCCAATAAACAAATAAAAATAATAAAAAAATAAATCAAATTTCTTGGAAAAATGTTTCAAAATTAATGTATTGTAACGCAGCTACTGGTGCCATCTAGGAGAGAAAGCAGGTACTTTAAGTTCTCCTAGTGGCCGTTAGAAAGCGCTAACGGGGCGCTCTAGCTCTTTCTGGAATGTTCTAGAACCTTCCAGACCCTTCTCCCACCGTGGAACAACATCTCGAATAGAGAGTAGTCTTGTTACAAACGGAGTGTGCGTTTGTGAATAATAAATAAAAAGTGAACTAAATGAACTTTTGTTGGTTTAAACTGCGTATTAATTATTATTAAGTGCTTTATTTGTAATTTATTGTGTTAAACAATAAATTGTTTGTTTTTTTTTTAAGTTAAGAGTGTTTTATCTAAACGAACCCACTTAGAAACTAGTTGCAGTAGGGTTCAGAGGGTTTGATTATGTAGACGTATGTAGAAGATCTGCTTTTTTACATTTTTTTTTTTTAATGATTCTCAATGAAACTGCTGCTACTACATATTCGAAAATACGAACTTTAGTTGTGATCAGCAAAACTTGTGAGCAAACGTTGTTCCGATTTTGTAAAATGGTCCATTTTACTCTCCTACACACTATGTGTTCGTGTAATCAAATTTCCATGGGCACTGTTTTTTCTTAAAATGAAAAGGAAAAACAAAAGATCTTTAAGACTTTTTTTTTTTTGAAGTTGGTTCTTCTTTTGAGGCCATTGTTTAATGAAAATTATTGAAAACTGGAAAAATTGATGCATTATAGAGATTATCATAAAACGTCTTTGTTGTATTCCTTGGCAATATTAAAAAAGAAATACGAAATTTGAACGTCCTGTAACTTTTGTTAACATTAGACCAAATTCTTAAATAATTTTTTGAATCAGCAAATCTCAAGAAAATTATGTTTAATGAGAAAACAATTCCGGAAATCTCCTAAGCAGCATCATACATTCATTTATAATATAGAATTTCCATGATTCTTTAAAACTGGCCATATTATTTAATGAATGAATCAGAGGACCATTTACATTCTCATAGAATTAAAACAAGATAATAATATTTGTTTCAATACCACAAGTACAGTACATACATAAACAGTAATTTAATCAAGAATAAATGCTAGGCATGTTTTTTATTTTATTTGTTTAACAAACCGCATTCATAAATTGAAATAAAATGTGGTTTAATATATCTGAAAAGACGTAAAGAAGTGAGGTTTTCGTATAAATATTTTATTAATAAATTTTTATTTGAAGCAGTTACTACTTGAGAATAATAGAAATAATGTAATTCTGATAAATTATGTCCATAATATTGAATGATAAGTATTAGATATCAGATTTTAATTAAACAAGTGAAAATTCATTTATGAAAACCGAGTAATATAGTGTAATTTTCTTCTTGAAAATCTTTTCGGTCCTTAGAGGAGCAATGGGAATCGACAAGAAAATTCATTGATCGGTATAATAGTTGTGAGAAGGAGAGAGTTACAGAGAATGGATTTTAGAGAAATAAACTAGATGATATGCTGAACACTGTATAATGAATAGAACACACAAACTGCAAGAACTTTACAAGTATAATAGAAGTTAGGCTAACGAGAGATATATAAAGAGACAGACTGGCTTGTGTTGAGAAGGTAGCAGAAGGTTGCTGACTGGTTGTTAACTGATGGTAAATGGTACTGCTGTCCTCTATTTATATGAAAAGAACTGTCCCTTCCTAGTTTGGCCTAGGTCGGGTGTAACTAACTTTTTACTTTCTCTTACTCCTAGTAAGAGGAAGTATTGTAATCGTGTCAAATTTTCAATATCGAGTTTTCACCGGAAATATCCGTTTTTAGCAAAATGCTTTGTGTGTGTGTGTGTTTGTGTATATGTGAACATCATAGCTCAAAAACGAAAAACCATAGAAAGTTGAAACTTGATATTCCGTTTAGGTATCACCATTGCATCTGACAGTGGGTCAACTGTCAAAATTCCTCAACCGGAAGTACCACTTTACTTGTTTTTTGTTTTATTTACTTTTTTGCGTTTTTCTCAAAAATGGCTCCGACGATTTTCTTCAAACTTGTTATATGAATTACACATAAAAAGAGCTACAACTTTTATTTGAAATGTTTCTCTGGGAAAATTCATTTAAGGGCACTTATGTGGGAGGGGGGGTTAGGTTTTCATGTAAAGTGCTATTTCAGTTTATTAAACAATTCTATCATCTAAATAATGTTAATTAGAATTGAATATGTTGTTGAAATTCAGAGTTTGAAAAACATCGGAAAAACCAGAAGTGCGTTTACTTTACCACTTTACTAAATGATTTTTTTCACTTTTTCACAATTTTTGTCAAAAAGGGCTCAGACGATTTTCTTGAATCTCTTATATAAACTAAAC